>BMAW01053664.1:650545-729808 GCA_019974015.1 Nephila pilipes
TTTTTTTTTTTTTTTTTTTTGCTGAATGTTAAGTCCGCTTCGCGGACCAGTTTAGCAACATTTGGCAAAATACCACCAAATAATTCCTGTCTCCAAGAGTGGTTTGACTAAACTGTATTC
The DNA here is from genome assembly GCA_019974015.1 of Nephila pilipes. NCBI lineage: Eukaryota > Metazoa > Arthropoda > Arachnida > Araneae > Nephilidae > Nephila > Nephila pilipes. Next base: position 650,666 of record BMAW01053664.1, read on the forward strand.
CAACCATTTAATTTACCGGATTAATTAATTTTAGTTAATTTTAACGTTGTTTGTATTTCACTTGGTGTGTGTCTGTATGTATGTGTATTAGTGTGTCATCAAATTGTCTATTGTTAATTTAACCAACTTCCCATCAAGCTAGAGCTCTGAAATTTTGGGAACCGTTCTTATTTGCCTAACAATGCAATATTTAGATATTTGCGACCAGTTTTAACTAATATTTTAATAATTTTTTTAATAAACTTTGCCACCATATAAAAACGTTGTTTTTAAAAAAACGTTGGTTTTTATTTCGCATTATTTATGGCTAACGTCAACCGGCCATTTTAATTTTGTGAATATAATGTTAATCCTTAGGAATTTCAACTACCTTCCTCAAATCTACTATTTTGCCTATTTGAATGCAAAAAAAAGTGCTTCCAAAAGAACAAAAAATAATGAAGGTTAAAAAAAATAATGAATTACATTTTTCATTCGATTCTTAAAAATATTTTTTAAAGACCGAAAAGCATAAAAATGAATAATTAAAATAAGGATAAAAATATCTTTACAAATTGGAGGGAAAATGTAATATCGCAAAAGCCTGCATTATTATTTTTTATTATTCTTTCGGATGCCCTTTTTGTATTCAAATAGGTTTAAAATAGCACAGATTTGAGGATGGTAGTATATATTCTACGGAATTAACATTACATTCACGAAATCGAAATGGCCAGTAGACGAGAGCCTTAAGAGATATTTTATTTTAAATGCAAAACTTTTTACAAGGTGAAAGTAATGTTACTACAGAGAGACCTATCACGTAATTGTTACAAGACAGATCTCCTACAGAACATGCTCCATGTATAAAAAAAGGTTAGTTATATCGAAAAAATAAATTCACTAATATTTATAAATTCTAGAGTTAGAAATATGGATTATACACGAAACAGAAATGTTCGGAATTCGATGAAAATAATATAACACGAGCTAAAACACGATATTATTTAGCAAACATTCTGCAGTTGAATGAAAATTCTGAATAATTAGAGAATTTCAGTATTATTTGGCGAATTTTTTTCTCCTTAGCATGTCAAAAGAGAAGGAAACTGGTTTAAAAATAATATTATTCAAAGACTGTAAAATTAAAACGACGACTCTAAATTTCTATAAAAGTCGGTTAAACAAAACTCGATTTTCAATAATTTTTTGTGTACTACTTGTTTATTTAAATATTGCGACTACTCATCAATAAGCAGTTAAGGAATATTTAATTTAAATTTCGAATTTTTATTTCAATTCATGAAAGATAGTTTAATGAACATAATATATTGAAGACAAAACTTTTTATAAGGCAAGAGTAACGTTACAATTAATTGTTATACGATAGGTCTCCTTCAAAACACGTTTCACGTAAAAAAAAAAGAACTATCTCTATCGGTAAAAAGAATGGAGAGCCAGTATCAAACCGGAGCTGATGCAATTAATTATTCGCGCATGCATTTTCTAAGCGCGAGACGCGCAGTCTCTGGACCGCTTCGTCCACTTGTGTTTCCGCTGATCCGAGTGACTGAACTCCCTGGTAGAAGGCAGACTACACTGAACGAGTTTCCTTGTCCAACGGCATTTCACTTTCATTCAATTACAAACAGGAGGGACTGATTAAAAGAGTTGCAATGGACTAGGAATAGCATGTTGCAAGCTGCCATTTATTTAATTTGCATATCGAATTATTTCTAACATTAATTTTTGTCAAGAGAAACACAATTATTTAAGTCTATTGAAAACATTAAGTTCTAATTATCCTCTTTTTACGTATGAAATTGTGAATTTTTATGTGATTATGAATAGTTCTAATACTCCCATATTATAAATATCATTTCATTGGTTCAGTGGCTATTTCTAGCATGTGATGGTACATATTTTTATTTGTTGAAATAAGATCTCTAAGTGTAATGCTAAATCGGACAATGATTTCACTTAAATTATTTAAACCGAATCTCAATCATGTGAATTCAATATCTACTCGAATTTACTCGTGCAGTGTTTTTAATGATTAAAATAAGATACAATACAAGTCAATATTTTATAAAATGGCTATGATTTTACGAAAATAACTTTTAGTTAGAATTATAAGATCTTTAATTTCACATTTTTGTCGAATAACTTTAGTTTCATCACAATGATCACTGATATGACTATAATTTGCCTTTAAAAATTCTCGCCGACCAAAAAAACGCCAATTATTTTAAACAATGGCGAAGCAAGATCTTAAACTACTAAAAAACACATTAATCTAATAAAAATGTTTCTGAATGAAACATCGAAATTTAAAAGAGGCAACCTTTTTATTCTGATATGAAAACATCATCGGCTTAATTAAAGGGGAAGGGGATGAAAGTAAAAAATTAAATTTAAAGCTGATGAATAATACAAATTACGAGAAACGAAAATCGCTGCGGCATTCTAAGCATTATGAATAGTACTTTTAATAAACAAAAAGACAGGTAAATCCTTTGAAAAATGTTCATTTTTTAAAATATCATTTTTAAATACAATTGAACTTTAAATGACGCCTTGTATTTTCAAATTAACTCCTTTTTTTTGATTATTTCAAGTACATATTAATTTTATTTTCTATCACTTTTTAACGCTAAATAACCTAACAAGACTTCAGGAAAAAAAATTGCATTTCCATTGAAGCAGACATTGGGAGCAAGATCAAACACCCAGATGATAATTAGGAACTCACGGGTTTAGGGTCGTTCATTATGCTTTTACGCATATATATATGAATGACCTTAAGTCCAAAGGGCCTTGCCATTTATTTTTTCGATTTCTCGGAAGGTCCAGCGATTAAGTTCAGCTGCCAGGAACCAACTTCGAATCTAGCAACTTCCGGCTTTTGCGAGCTGACCGGAAACCAAGCCCGGTCCCAAACATCCTTGATCGCGCACTCCTCAAACTCTGCCTTCACATCACTGCTGCTACGCAACTCTTAGCTGGAATTTCTCATGGGGCTCTTGCCATTGACGCGCTTGTCTTGTTTACCTTTTGTGACGCAAGCGTCTACCATAGATAGTGTGATGGCTTAATACGCAAATTGGGAGCACGTGCATCTAACAAGCAAAGAACATTCAAGCAAAATAAACCCAGAGCAATAAATATCTAACAATGTGGAACAAGAGTGTATCGAACTTAATGGCTCCTTGGGAAAAAAAATCTAAATATGTAAATTTCCGATGTACAGACATAAATAATAAAAAATTTTCATTAATTTCTTACCAAAACAACTATTCATGATTTATTTTTTAGGAATAAAGACGACTAAAAAACATTAAACTGTCAAATAAATTTATTTTAGAAAATGCACCAATATGAACGTAATTTACAAATTTGCAAACAGAGTAAGTACTACAAATTAAAAGTTTGTATACAAAGATCGGAACTAAATGTTTACCTATTTTAGACGAAGTAATTCTTCATATTAATCTGAACATAATGTTATGCAGTAATCGTTTCAAGTTCACTTAATTCAGAGCGGGATTAAGTCAAAAATTTATTCAAGAACACCAGGAGAAAAATCTCAAGCTGTGTGAACAATTTTGAATGCTTCTATTACTTGTTTTCGTAATGGTTTTTCAATTAATTCATCTTCGTTTTCATTATGATCTCTGGGCTGATCTTGATTAAAGATCGAAGTAATTAACCAATAGGTCCTGATGGATGATTTAAAATTAAATACGTGTCAACGTGTAAAAAATGCTCGAATTAGACGATTATTTGATCATGAGAAATATTTTATTCACTGCACAGAAGCTGTTTTTACAGTGAAATTTCTAGGTTATTGAAAATAGTTCCGATACATAAGAGTTTTTCAATTTTTACAGAAGTTCGAAATTTTTAGAGATTCAATTTTTGATTTTTGTACAAGTGAGACTGTAATTTGATTAATAGACTGCAGGGTTCTGCTGAGAAAAAATTACATTTCGAATGGAAAGAGATACACGGATTAGTTATATCAACTCGATTAAATTTTATTTCACGAAAAAAAATTTTAACATTCGTGTCAGGATTATACATTTTATGGAAATTTAAAAAAAAAAATAACTTTTTTTTTTTTAAATTTTACTAAAACTATTTTTAGACTTAAGAATTCAAACCTAACTCCAAATGTAACAAGTTTTTAGTAGTCGAATGGAAGTAACTGTCATTTTTCCAAACATACACATTTTACTGCAGATTATTAGATAAATATAATGAATGAAAACTGTATTACGTAACTCAATGAAGTTGGGGAAATTAAATTTCGAGGTATTTCGGGTGAATTCTCGATGCGTAGTCAGATTTCTGATTAAATAATCATGCGTCTAAAAGTACAATCTCAATAATAATAATAATTTTTTTTCTCGTTTATCAACAATTTCCAGAAAAAAAATTATAATAAAGAGGTTTATGAAAAGATTCATCATTTTATACTTCAAGCTTAAATTTAAAAGTGGTTTAAGGCTCCCGTCTACCAGCCATTTTGATTTTGTGAGCGTAATGTTAATCCTACGGAATTTCTACAATCGTTCTCAAATCTTTACTATTTCATCTATTTGAATGCAATAAAGTGCATCCAAAAGTTCAAAAAATAATGATAGTTTCTGTGGAATTACATTTTCCCTCCGATTTTTGAAAATATGTTAGAATATTTTTTATGGACTGGAAAACCCACAAACGAATCATTACAATAGGGTAAAAAAATCTTTACATATCGGGGAGAAAATGTAATTCCGCAGAAACCTTCATAATCTTTTTTTCTCTAACGGATACATTTTATTGCATTCAAATAAATAAAATAATAAAGATTTCAGTACGGTAGTAGAAATTCCATAAGATTAATATTATGCCCACGAAATCAAAATAGCCGGTAGTTGGGAGCCTTAAACACATGAAAGGTATCTTCACTATTAAATTTCGCTACTACTACTGCTATTACTACTACTTCTACTTATAATAATAATCGAAAGGTATTTACGAAGTGAATTAATGTAAGACTCTTTCTTGTGAAAATGATTGTTATATGTCACTAATTACGTTAAAATATTTACATAGTTTTTTTATGCTACTTTGCAAGAGATTTGAATTTCTCTTGTTTGTTACTAGCAACTTTAAAGGGTACAAAATAATACACTAAAATTTTATTTGAAAAATAATTACATTTTATGAAAAAAGCTCAAGTTCATAAGTTTTTTCCTCACTTATACATATGTTTTAGGATTGATTCACAATATATAATGAAAATATATCATACATAAAAATGAAACCTATTCATATTGCACTTACCTGACACGATAGCTTTTTGCAAGGATCTTCTGGATCTGTCCATTCTATTCCATTGTCATAAATCTTTCCATTATGAGTACATCCTGTAAGTATAACAAATATATTTACAAACAACATTCGTGTATATATAACTACAGTTGATTAAAAAAAATTTGGTATTTTCAATATATTTTGCAGTTTTGTCCAACAAAATTTGCATAGTTAGCTTTATCGCATTTTGATAAAGTTAATATCACGTTGAAAGTTCAAAAGAAAGTAACGGACGGTCACGATGTTGAAGGTTTAATTAATTAATATGATTAAATTCTAAAAATACTTTTCTTATTATGGATTATTTTTTTGTGCAAAATTAAGTAGAGAATGGTCTGCACGAGGATGGTTCACAAATTACTTGCTTTTGACGACTGAAGGCACTGCTAAGGCGAGTTGGTGCCACTATTGTGAGCTGCTATCCATCTATTTAGCGACGTTAAAACGTACTTGACACTGATTCATAGGTTAGTTTACAATGCTGCAGTGTCGAGTTGCCACCGTCATTTTGTTCCAGGTTGTCACGGTAGATGGGACCTGGATTCTTTTTCACCGGAAAACAAGCAACAACCCAAACAATGGGTTGCTTCTGGTGAATTAGCTCCAAAGAAGGCGAAGTCCGTCTCATCGGCTGGAAAAGAAATGGCAACGATTTTTATTGGGAGGGATGGGAATGGTGTCGCACACCTGCTTTTCTCAAAAAAAAAAAAGAGAAAGCAATTACTGTGGACTATATTACTGTGAGCTATCCCCATTCTCATCCTTAATATATCATTCCTAACATGGGTGCTCTTTGAAACATCCTCATCCTCATATCCTCCCTTGAAATCATCCTCATTTCATTCTTATCTGATTATTAGTTCCAGCGATGTTCGGGAAAACCATTGGAAGAGCCTGTATTAGATTACTTCGCACAAGGCACGTACTTGCAAAACGTTTAATATCATTTTATGGTTGTAACCTTATATAGTGAAGTTTTTCTAATTATTTTTTACTTTAAATTTTTATTATTTTACTTTATTTTTATTCAGTTTAAGGTACTTTTTGAATCAATGACGTTAATTCAAAAGAAAAACAACTTTGACTAATGACTTTTTTTCGGTTTTGAACACCGCATGATAAAAAGATGGATAATTTTAAAAAATTATAAATTTTTATACGGCCCCTTAATCCAGTAAAATAAAATATCGCAACTTACTTTTTAAATATTTTTTATACCTATTGGAGGTTATCGGATACAATTTTAGATTTAGGGATCTCTGGATAACGGAAGGCCACATATTTAAAAATTTTGGCATTTTACCATTTATTAATTTTTTGTAACTTTACTCAATAATTCACAAGTTTTACCATATTTCTTTGTTTCAAGTTTTAAAATATTTTTTTTTTAAAGTGGAAAATTAGTCCTTTTGTATAAACGTCTTTAAAAACATTGAGTGGAAAATTCCAAATCGTCAAATGTCTGAAACACTCATTTATCATTAGGGAACACATTTTTAAGTTCTCATAACCCAAAAGCCTTTAAGCTGAATTTTGAGCTCAATTAAGTTAATTTATTAACCCATTAACATCATAATTTAATTTCCTTTGAGTTATTGATAGGGATATCAATTTTTATCTAGCTACGATGACACTTGCTAAAGGTATCATGCATGGCCAATATTTACTTTTTTAAAAGGAAAGTGTATCTTTAATGTAAAAAAGAAACCGCACCAAAACCTTTTACTAGGCATATAAAATTTATGAAAAATAGGATGTTTATATCATTATATTATGATATATTATTACATTAAAATTTTTAAGAAGAGTAAAAAAGGCGTAAGGTTACAACGAAATCGAATTATCAGGATTAAGGAGACTTACACTACATTAATATTATGGCTCATTTTGGGTGTAAAAGAGGACACAGTATGCCCCATTTAAAGTGAATTCTATGTTTATCTCACAAAATACATAATCGACATCCTCAATCAACTTGTTAGATACTTTTTTATAAAATGCATCTGTAATTAAAGGTTATATTTTTGTTCTTGTGCATCTCAGGAACGTGAGTACTCCCAAGTAATGATTCACCCTTTCTCTCCAACGGTATCGTCATTAAAACTTTGACAACTAAGACATAACGATGTCGTCGAGCTATTGACAAATTTTTGACCATGAAGGATTAATTGATAAAGTCGCACTGAGAAGAAACACTAGGGGTACTGGCGACAGATCAAAAATTTTCAACTTCGGTCAGATGATGAGGGCGTCACCTGAGTTGGCACCTCCATCTCTAAACTTCCACACCACGCTTACGGGAGGACCTCGGACCTCGACCAGATTTAACGTACATCAGCCCCGGATATACGGCGGTTCTTTAGCGGCCAAGGATCGAACTCACAACTCAAAGAAAATCACTGGCCAAGAATCCGAAACCATGGCCACTAGCTTGAGGAAACTGAGACATTAAGAAATGCTTTTGCCTTTCTTAATGTTACTTTTTGCATTTAAAAAATAAAGGGCGCTTCACTGATTCTATAGATATAACATTTATGAAATTTTGATAAATAGAACTCTAGAAAATTGAATTTTTAAATCGTAAACATACGTGCCATGCCACAGAGAAAAATATCTGCATCCGCTTTTTTCTTTAAATGTAATTTTTTAGAATTTTGGTACACTTTTCTCAAAATCTACTTTATGCATAGTACTAATGCTTCCTTCATCATGAAATGAGACTAATTCCTATATAGTGAGCTTTTTTTTTTCTTCTAATAAATGCTGACAAATTTTAAAAGTATCACAATATTTGTATAAAAATTAAGATGAATTTTAATCAGTAAAATAAAAAAATTTAAATTTTATTACATACAAATTTTGAAATTAAAATTATGCTGAGTCAATAGAGTGCTATGTTTATAAGCATTCAGCAAATTTTTAAAGTTTAATTCAATGGATTTTAAGCGAGATGTAATTACATGATTTACAAATGCAAATATAGCTATTGAATACTAATCGCTCAAACATAATTATTTATGAATATAGATGTGATTTTCTTCATATTAATCGATGCATACTATATATATTTTTTAGAGTAAAAATACTACTTCCATTGTTTTTAAAAAAAGAAAATTTTTTTTTTAAAAAAAAAACGAAAATTATTTAAATTTGGCATAAGCACTTTTGTCTATGTCGAAGACGTCTTAGTAATCTTTAAATTAAAAAAAAAAAAAAAAAAAAACACTCGGCAGAAATTTATTTTTTTTCATACTCCAACTTCTCTCTCCTCCCAAAATTTTAACATTTTTTTTAAAAAAATTACCCTAAGCGAAATATAGTTGAATACAAAAATACAATTAAAAAAAGTTTTCCACTTTTGTAGTGTTCTTTAAACAATGCTGAAAAGTATTAAATAAAAAAGAAAAATGCGTTTAAAATAGTCAATAAGGGAGTTATTTGACACTTTTCTTAGATATTCACGTCTGAAAGGTTTTGTAATATTTTTTGGCTGAAAGGATAGTTCGTTAAACTATTAAAGAAATTGCCATAATGCATCTTAGATACAGTCTTCACCTAATTAAACGTATTTTCCTATCACGTTAGTTCCCCAACAGTGGCTCAAATATACAACAAGGAAAACGTTAAAAAAAAAAAATTGAAATATGGGAAGATTAACAGATAATAATCTATTATCCCCATTCATTTTACATAATAAACATCAATTCACTAAGTTGTGGAAAAATACAATTTTTTGAGGTTACTGATTTAAAAGATAAGAATATTGTTACGAACCATGTACTGTTGTATTTTATTAAAACAGTCTTTTCTGATTGGCTGTATTACAGTCAAGTTTATTCTACTAAATTTACAAGACATTGTCAACTATTTTATGAAAGGTAAACTAGCAAAAAATGTACATTACACAGGTAAGTGTCCAGGATAATTTCAAATACGAAAAGGTAGAATATTTTTTTTTTATCGGAAAGTTACATAACGAAAAAAAATTTTGATTTTTAAACAGACATGAATATCCTAGCGAAAACTGTAACGCGAAACTTAATATATTAATTAAACTTATTATTACAAAAAATGCAGTATTGTATTTGTATAATACAATATAAGGGTAATAATAGTAACCAAAATTTTGTTTTAAAGGGAAAAAAATCTTACTAACATAATTAATATTTAAATTGATTAGTTTTTCTCAAATTTGATAATAAATGCTATGAACAAAGGCTTTAACCCTCTACACTGTTTTGAGAATCAAAGTTTTTAGTAATTTTATCAAAATTTATAAATCAAATCGCTTTGCTCAAATTTTCGGCATTTGATAAAAATGTTTATTTGTAATGTATCACAACAAATAAATATTCATAATAAATTAACACAGACATAACAAATATAAACGCACAAATGATAATTATATTTTAAAACTTTTCATCTGTATTTTTTTTCGCGCAAATTCATATGAAAATTAATTATTTTGAAAACAGTAAACTTAGCAACGGTTTGACGCAAAACGGATATCCGTTATCATTTATGGGTTCATAAGAAAGGATATCAGATGGAAAAATGTTTCCATTGTCAAACTTTCATTTTCGACAATTGATACTTGAACAGTTTTTCTTTCAAAGCATGACGTCTTTTACTTAACAAGCTGACAACAACTTTATTACTTTTCGGAGGTTTGATATCACACAAAAACATTTGCACATAATATTTTTCGATTATAGATGTTATGAAGGAAACGATATGGATATTTTTTGACTTCATCAGCTTCTATTTAAATTCGTAATTCATAATTATGAAACGAAATAGATAAAAAAATTATTAAGTAATTTTTAAACAATAAAGTATCCATTTCAGAGGGAAATGAATTAATATACATAAATATATCTTTTAAAAGAACTATGAAAAAAAAAATGAATTTCGATCGAAATAAGATATCTAATTCTTTATTAGGTGTGTATTAATAATAGTTGATTGTTAAATGTAACTTACAAATTGTCTGGAAATTAATTAAATTTTCTTAACATTTCGAAATGCAACAAGTAATCCACAAATAAGATTACGAAAGATTTTTCAGTTTAAAAAAAACGATATCTTGTTTCACTTTTTTATTTATAATTTGTAAGCTACACACAATCGATCAAATTTCATTTTAAATAATTCGATTAGGGGAAATTCATGCTCCGGTTATAAAACAAGTCGCTTTGAAAATTTAATTATTCTTTTATCATGATTCGAGATTTCCGGATATATTAATGCATTAAATATAATATATTTTCAGAGGCAGCAATAGCGTGGGGTAACATTGTAGCTGAAGAATCGCAGTTTCAAGGTTGATTGATTGATTAGTTTTATTAATGTCGCACTAGTAGCAACTCGAGAGCTATTGGCAACGGATCTCGTAATTTTGAGCCTAGGTCAACTGACGAGGACCACACATGAGCTGGCACCTCCCCCTTCTCAATTCCACGCACGTCAACGGAGGGTTTTGAGTCTCGACATATTTAATGTGAATCTACTTCGGCTACACGGTGGATCTTTAAAGACATCAAGGCTCGAGCCCAAGAATCGGGGAGAACTGCAAGCCCACGACCATGACCACTACGCTACAGCGACCAACCGCAGATTCAAGAGCGATCTAATTTCCCCAAAGTCATTATAGTGTCAAATTATGAGCAAAGTATCGTTTGATGCTAGCTCAAATGTCGTCTTCACCCCGTGTATCTCAAAAATAAGCGACTCATTTACAATAATATGTCGTGTAGTTCTATAGCGACGTTAATCAAGAAAAATAAAATTAACTACATATTCTAAAGCAACGGCCATATTTTGAAAAGATGAAAGAGCAGATTTTTTTCCCTTGAAAAAAAAGACATTTAATCAAATTTTTACTTATGATTTAAATAAAAATGTATGAGTTTTGAAGTTGAATTAAATAAATGGGTCAATCTTGAATAGAAGCTTTTGTAAATCTACCAAATCACTCATTACTTAAAATGATGGTTCCCACTTGATCAGATAAGGATATTTGTCTTAGCAACATAGAAAAAATCGCAATTTTAAAACTAAACTTACATCAGAAAGTATACCTTTTTAACTGGTGATTTAGTAAATAAAGTTAACCGAAATCAAAACTGATGTTACAGTATTCAATTACTTCATAATTATTAATATATTGTTTACTTTAGCTACTCCTTCCAGATTCTACCAAAAATATATGATAAAGAATTAACAAAAAGAACAACATTATACATTGAATCGTTTACGAGCAATTATAGAAAAATAATAATTTTCCGATTTAGCATTATTCAAACCAGTTTTCCGAAATTAAGTATGTACAACAAGGTTAGTCGCCACACTTAATGCACAACTCGAAATTAGTAATTGGACTGGGGAACAAGAACAAAAAATATTGTTAGTAATAGCTAGAGAAACACAAGAAAACAAAATAACAAGGATAACTAGTGTGCATACTCTTATTGTTATCAGCCTTTGAAATAAGTCAGTGGTATGATATTATTTAAAATCTTATAAGGTATGTTTAAATAACATTATCATTAAAAATAATAATTCAAGGATAGAACAACAGTTCTTCTTAACGCAAAACTAGTAATAAATTTATTTGTCTTAAAGAATTTGTTCGCACTCCCTTTAAATGTTGTTTATCACGCATCTTTCTTACAACACAAAGAAAAGCGACAAATCAATCAAAATATCATTGAACGCAATCATCAATAAGACACTTCGATTTTATATGCTTTAACAAAACTAAACAAATATCTTAAGGCTCCCGACTACCAACCATTTTGATTTCGTGAAGATAATTTTGACCTCCTGTGGAATATCTATTACTACCTCAAATCTATATTATTTATCTATCTGAATGCAATAAAATGCATCCGGAAGAGCAAAAAGTAATGAAGTTTTCTGAGGAATTACATTTTTTTTTCCAATTTTTAAAAATATTTTTACTCCTATTTTAATGATTCATTTGTGGGTTTTCTGGTCTTTAAAGAATATTCTAAAATATTTTCAAAAATCGGGGAGAAATCGTAATTCTGCAGAAACCTTCAATATTTTTTTGCTCTTTCGGATGCTATTTTTTGCATTCAAACAGATAAAATAGTAAAAATTTGAGAATAGTTGTAGAAATTCCATAGGATTAACTTTCCATTCACGAAATAAAATTGGCTAGTAGACTGGAGCATTAAAGATTAATTTCAGCTTATTTGAATTCCCATTGAAGTAAAATTTTGAAATGGGTTACCTATGAAAATATATGTGACTTCAATTTTAATTAGAAATAGAAAAGATGGCACTTTTGAATTAGAAAAAGTCCTCCCTAGAATTCATTATCAAGATGAGTATTTCAGATCTCTAAGAGATTTAACGAGAGTCGATATCCTTTAATATGGTTCGACAGAGTGAATAGAATCTAGAGTTTGAAACTATTAACTATTACTGATGCCGTAACTACATCCGTTACAGAAGCTATCAATGTCTCAAATTATCTTCAGAAATCAAACATTAGCGATGTGATTTTTAAGACATCAGTCAAATTATTCAAAATCTAAAAGATTAAAAAAGCATTGTTGCAATTTAAAATAAGGTATACTTGATTTTTTTACTTCCTTTTCTGAGTAAAATGAAAAGGAGAGCTAAAATTATAACTTTTTCTTTTTTTTTTTTTTTTTTTTTTTTTTTTTTTTTTTTTTTTGTGATTATGATCTAATGCAAAAATATAACTGAAGACATGATTTTGGATGAATTAACAACAAAATTGGTGAAGAAGAAACATTCTTTGCGTAAGATATAGTCTTATATAATTGGAATATTATTACATTTCCCACACACCTTAAATAGGCATTAAAATTGGAATTTTATCTCAAAAATTCTTTTTTTTGTGATTAAGGAGCAGTTTTGTTTTTGATAAATGTTCGTTAAGTCGCTATTGCCCAATTTGAACGCGATTATCAGTAAGAATGTTGCGCATATTAAATTATTCTTGCCGGATTTCGAAGCGGCATCATCCGATGAAAGAAACACTCTTACAACCCGACAAGAAATCCAGCCAGTTCATTGCATACGTGACAATTTTCCATGTCCTTCTTGAGAATGATTCCTTTTTTCTTTCCTTCCCAAACAGTCGCGGACGTTTTAAATCAAGTCTTCATCGTCCATCATAAAGACACACGAGGTAAAATTTAAACAAGCGACGAAGTTTTGGCACGCGAGCTTTCTTGTTAGACAGAAGACGCCAATTAGCGTTGGCGAGATGGGAACACGTCCCCTCCCCTATAAAAAAGAATAGGAAAAATTAGAACGGTGAAAAAGGGGGAAAGAGAAAGGAAAAGAAGGATGAGAGAAGAGTTTGGTGTCTTTCTTTTGTATTGCACACTGTCGTTTTATTCATCAATCATAGGGTAGGTACCTTCAGCCTCTGGCGTGGTTTATTTCTTTTTCTTCTTTGCCGTTTGGCTTACACCCCGTCTTGAAGTTCAATTACTTGATTTATGTGGAATGTTACCGAGAGAGAGAAAAAATATATAATTCGTTGACTTAAATAAAAAATAATAATATGTGAAACTGAGTTTTGCTTCAATTTCGTAAATGCGTTCGCTTAGTTTCATTTAAAAAATCCATAACGAATTAAATGCGTACATTTTCTATTAGAATAATATATATACAAAAGTTTCGTCATCTATATTTTTGCTGATGAATGGCTTCACTGCATGATAGGTACGTTGGAGGAGAAAACACTTTTATAGTATCGAAGGGGGGGGAAATGATGATAAATCACATGCTAAGAAGATAGCAATTAATATGGGATGAAATTCTAAAATATTTCTTGCCTGTCAGTTACCAACGAACAAAAATAAACGGAAATCACTAAAACGCAAACAGTATTAAGTTTAATTTTCAATAAACCATTGTAATGCATGAATGAGCTATTCCATTTCTTTAAGAAAGTTCTTATCATTTTTCTCAAATTATGATTCAAAACATTTTTTCGTAATACTTTTCTTTTAAAATCAGTGATGCATATCCCGCAAAATATTTTAGAAAATTTTGCATAATGTAAAGTTAATTAACACATATTAACGCCCATTCTACCAAGGTTAATTTTCAAACAATTACTGCGATAAGCTTGTTATTTTTTAACCATTCAAAATTTTATAATGAAATCATAAATTCTTTATTAATACTCTCGACACTTTTACTTTTTAAATTATGCATCGATAAAAGTTCTGCGAATCCTTTTTGAAATATTTTGTTCCACCCAACTTCAATGCAAAATTGTAGTGACCTCGTTGTCCAAAGAAATGCTAATGATGTAATTCATTATACCGAATCGCAAACATAAGTGCCAATTATGAATTATGCAAAAACATTTTTCAAAAACCTAACGTTCAATTACAATGTACTTCACTTGTAAACGCAAACACAATAAGAATAAATACATATTTTTAGTAAGCAGAGAAAATAAGGTTAAAATTTGTTTTTCTTATTTTATTCTTTGAAAATGTAATATGTGTGTGTGTTCATTTACAATGTACTATAAAATTCCCCCCTAAAATTTGCTCGCTATGGTAATTAGTGAATCCGACGTGATTACGTCTACAATTTTTATAGCATTTTTACTCAGAGAAAGTATTTTAAGCGATCTTATAAGGATTGCAAGAAAATTTAAATTGAGTGGAGGAAAATAAAGTCTTGAGACATATAAAAATATACTTATAATATCAACAACATTTTTCAAAAAAAAGTTTAAAATTTTCTTTGGTTAATATGAAACACTATAAGAGTCCTAATAATTTGTCGAAAACTACTTTTTAGCAATAGTAAAGTTAACAAAGCAGTTACTTTATATATATATATATAATTAACCATTGATTCGTCATGTATTAAAGTAAAATATATCCTATTGAAATTATATGAGTGCTTAGAATTTTTAAATGACTTTAAAATGTGTGGCTAAGCTATATTCTAGAGTAAATCAATAAATGTAAAAATATAATATTATTCATGCAAAATGCTACATAAATTACGTTAATATAATTTGAGACCGTCAAATGCAGTACTTCGAGTTTATCAAAATAATAGATTTTATTTTTAATATTTCAGACATAATTTGAGTTAAATAGATAAAAGCTATGTTTCCATCTGATTTTAAAAAGTGTAAAACGGTAGGAATTTCTAGATAAAGATATTGCTATGCAAGTATCCAATGTTTAAAATATTTTTTTTTTTAAATTTTCAATAAAAGATTCTGCAAAATTAACAAATACTAGAAATGCTTTAAAAGAGTGAAATCACTGAAAACTATTTCAATGAATTGATTATTAAAATAAAACATTTTTCAAGTTCACAGTTGCATCTTAGTTCATTGAAACTGTTTCATAATTTCCTATGGTGCAGCAAACGGGAACAAAATTCTCTATTTTTGAAAGTACCACATACATGTAGTCTTATTAGTTAAAAAATCTTAGAAATTTCGAGAGTTGTAAGAAATAACTTAAATTTTCTTATTATAATGAACTTTAAAACAAGGGCTATGTTTGAAAAATTTAAAACTAAATTTACAGGTACGAGGTAATGTTAATATTTTAATCAAGAAAAAATCACAATTAATTTTATACGTATATTTCTAATAAAAAAAGAGCCTAAATACAGTATATTCCATATACTAAATTCAGTTTATTTTCGTCAAATCAATATGTTTGGCATTTAGGCAAATTCGGAACATGCCATGAGCAAAATCTGACATGAAAAGTCTCATCACCAAGAAAAACAAAATATCACCAATCGAGGTGAATATTGCATTAATTTCTAAACAATTTATCATATAAAATCGAAATCATAAAGGCATTAGTATTTTGTTAAAAGACATATGGGGTACTAATCTTTGAGTTGTAAATTCAGGCATCGAAATTCTTCTTTCAAACCGTTGTGCGAAAAAAAGCTTTCTTACGTATGTTAAATACTTGGCTCTCTTAAGTCTTTGTGTAATAGAGGTATTCAAAAAGAGAGTGAATTCAGTTCAGATAACGACCTCAACATCTACCGTAATCCAAAATTATGACGCAAAATGTTATTTTAAGCCAACTGTAGAAATAGGCAGTCGAAAACGTTAATTTTTAAATTTCATTTCATTTGATCTTAGGGTACAAAAACCTTTATTAAGGCTCCCGTCTACCCGCCATTTTGATTTCATCAGCTTAATGTTAATCCTTTGGAATTTCGACTTGAATTCTCCCATCCTTATTATTTGATCTATTTGAATGCAATAAAGTGCATCTGAAAGAGCAAAAAATAATGAATGATTCTGTGGAATTACTTTTTTCCTTCGATTCTTAAAAATATTTGAAAATATTCTTTAAAGATCGGAAAACTCAAAAACGAATAATTAAAATAAGAATAAAAATATTTTTAAAGACCTTAGAAAAAAAGTTATTCCACAGAAGCATTGATTATTTTTTGCTCTTTCAAAGGCACTTTATTGCATTCAAATAGATCAAATAATAAAGATGTGAGAATTAAAGTCAAAATTACATAAGATTAACATTAAGCTCGTGAAATCAAAATGGCGGGTAGACGGGAGCCTTTATTCATTATCTGAGTGATCAGTTCAAGCATTGCTTATCAGGAAGAAAGCCAGGCTATGATTTTCTGTTAGAGAGTTAACCAGTGAAACTAATTAATTAAACTAAATGATTACAAACAATAATTCCTATCTTGCAATTTAAGTATGAATTAAATCCTCGCCAAAAAAATTTTAGGAAATTAATAATGAAAAATAAATAAATAAAATAATGTATGAAAATTAATGTAAACTTGTAATACAATAACTTATATTTCCCAAAATTAATAGAAAATTATTTTTAAGAGTCTCATCTATTTGTCATGAACTTAACGTTGACTGTAGAAGATTTTTAACTATAATTGTACAATCTATGTATATCTTTCTGCCTGTTAAAAGTATTTGTAAAACTATTTTCGTGCTAAGAGTACAAGTTTTGGTACATTTAAAATACTTTAAACTACTAAAGAAAAAATAAGGTTGGTATAAACCTTCCTTTTATTCTTCGATGTAAATTTTGTTGCAATCGAATAAATAAAATAATCTACTCTAGAGGATTTTAGAAACAAACAAACAAAAAGTGCAAAAAATTAACATTATATTTTTAAATGAAGAAAAGGCTGATAGACACAAATCAAATCAAAAGGGGAAAAAGCTTTGATACAGCTTTATTTCATTTAAGGAACAAAAGCTACGTCTACCCTATTTGGGTACGAGCTTTAAATAATTTTTTATTAACCAAAAGATCAACGCTTCCTTTTTAGTAAGCCTCTACTACATCTGGCAATTTTATGCTTGCTGTTCGTTGTTAATGGTTAGTGTAAGTGCATTTTGGTATAATCAAATAAATAAAATTTCTCCTACATACTAGTAGTATAACAAAAAAAATAAAACAATAAAAACGCATAAAATTATCATTACATTCTAAAACAAGAAATGGCTGCTAGACATCAATGACTTCAGCCAAAAAAAAAAGGGGGGGGGGAGGCTTTGATGCAACTTTTTTTTCCTTTTAAGAATACTCTACTTGGGTACGAACGTTAAATAAAACTCTTTATTAACTAAGAGATCAACGCTTCCTCTTTAGTAAGTCTCAACAACTTCTTACAATTTTACGCTTGCCGTTTGCTGGTAATGGTTAGTGTAAGTACCAGAAAGGATAAGATCTTTGGTCAATTAACTTCAGGAAAAAACAAGGAAAAAATCGGAAGCTGTGGTTATATCTAAAAAAAAAAATAAATAAATAACCATAGGAAGCTGTGGTTATTGAAGAAAAGAGGAAGCATTTGCAATACTACCCACAATGCGAACAAAAGGCAACCATTTTTTTCTCTCCTTGATTTAAAATGTTCCCATTGATAAAAGTTTTGCACGGCATGAATGAAATTTCGACTCGAAGGATATCAAAAGGATATGGTAAGATATGAAAAGAGGAAAAAGGAAAACGTATCTTAATAGTGTAATTTGAAGAGTAATTAAAGATTCAAAAGCAATTCTGGAGAAAATTTAGTAGCAAATTTGCATCCAGACATTGATAAAACTTCGTTTGAAAAAATTAGTAATTTAACTCGTTCATACACTGGGAAATATTTACGAACATATAAAAAATTTTTATGTACTACTTTAATTAACATTTTCGTTCTTAAATACTAATGAAATCAATCCCTTATACAGAATGCATTTTTCGAATCAAGCATCTAGTGCTTATTCAACTTACTGGCTTCAATTCTGTAAATTTTTAAAAATATTTTTTTTTAAAAAAAAAAATCTGAGTAAGTAGTCTTTTTTAATAATCTTAACTCAGTTGAACCAATTTAAAGTTTGATATTCAATACCAATATTTTAACGATTCGTAATTTTTTAAACTATCACTTCACAAACGTTGTCAACTTCTGCATAATATCTAATAACGACTCACAAATTAAATTAAAACAATAATTTTGAGGAGCATATTTGATTCAATTATTTTTCTGTCAATTTATACAACTCTTTAGAATGTTTTAACAATTTTACATAGAATTTTTTTTTGAAATATTTCTTGAATAAATAGTATCAATATCATTTATATATATATATATATATATATATATATATATATATATATTGTTATCAGCATTCTAAAATCTTTGGAGAAATTATTTTGGTTTATTTCAATGCTGAAAATTAAAAGTAGAACTGTCACTTCCATTTTATGAATTTCTTCACGTATAATGTTGATATAATGTTATGGAAATATTATTTTCAACCCTATAAATCATTCTCTCTCTCTTTATATATATATATATATATATATATATGCATGCAAGCTCTTTAGATATTTTGTAGGCAACTTCAAGAAATTTTAGAGCTCATTACTATTTGAGTCCTACTGAATACAAAATTCAAAATATTTTTCTGAAAGCAATTTTAAAACGTTTCGAGCGCATGCAGCCTAATTGCATAATTATTTCTTCCAAATACAAAAGTAAATCCACTATTAAATGATGATGAGTTCCATGATAGCTAATGCCAGGAAACATTATCCGGAACAAAACATTGCAGTTAATTTGAGCTCAAATCTTAACGTTAATGTTCGAGCAACCATTCCCATGCAAATCCTGCAGGAAATGCTTTCGCCTCAATAACCCACAGCTCGGATTGAAAATAAAAAGACGTAAAATTCTTTATAGCCATGCCATTCAAACGGATGTGTAACAGGGCCACCACCCACAAACGATCCGACGGCGAAACAATGTTGATGCGACCATCTCTCACAACCCTAACGGAAATGTCAGAGATAGCTGAAGCCGGGAAGACACCATCTCTCATTCAAAAATTCCAACTAAAAAATTTCCGACATCTCAGTTATTCATGGTTAACTCTTCTACACCAACGCAATAATGTACATCCCACATCCTCTAAGCATCCCTGTGTGGACGTGCGTTATCTTAACCCTCTACCACTGGTTAATGCTTAGAGAGAGAGAGAGAAAGAGAGAAATAAAAAACAATAGCCTTTTCTTTTTCACTTGAGTTGTCGTGACGTAACACGCGTGCCACTCTATCGCATTGGAACGCGGCCAAATGAGGGATAATTTCCGCCAAAGACCGCCACATCCGCTCGCCAAGATGTAAAGAAAGCATCTCGATAAATTGAGTAGCGGGAGAGATTTAGTAAAGTGCTTCTCTCTTACCCTGGCGCAATTTGATTTGAATGGCGGGGGAGGGAACTGTTCTGTTTCTCCTGATATGGTTAAACAAGGGATTCGAACATCCAGCTTTCTTTTCGACTCGCTGGTGGCAATTCCATCTTAGGAAATATTTGCTTTCTGGTCGTACGCTATTACTTCACATCGGATGTTTTTTAAAAAAATTGAAATCCGAAGTTGTCCAGTTTATGCAACATTCATCACTGACCATGTTGGTTAATTTGTAAAAAAAAAAGTGATGAATGAAATACTATTCATATGCCTATTATTCTTAGTCCTAAAAGTTTTGTTTCGTGTTTTACAATCAAGTAATATAAAATGTAAGTTTTACACCAGAATTTTTTTTTGTCAGAAATGCGTGTAAATGCATCCCATTGCATTTAACACATTTTTAAATGCTTCAAACCTCACAGGAGTCGATACTTACAAAATATTGAATTCTATCTCAAATCCTCGCTGAATCATAATAAATACGGTTTTAGAATTAAGCTACATATAAAACATAGAGAGATAACTTTTCTTTTGTTGTTCATTGTGAACGTTTAGCCGTTGTCTATATCAATACGATTAAAAAAAACACTCCGTTTCAGTAAATACCTCTCATATATCTAAGTTACGGCAAACAAAGTCGGCATTTGAGTTCGATATCCTTTCTCCATATTCATGCCAAAACTTACTAATAAGATGTTTTTAAACCATAAATGTTCAAATAATATATGTCTGAAGCTATGAATATCCAATGTGCATCAGCTTTTTCTACATTAGGAGGAACTTCGCTCGGAATTACGAGGCCTAAGCCTCCAATCTATTGGTTACTTTATTTGGTTGCTGCGGTTATATTCAGAAGCTAAAATTTCATATTTTTCTATGATTTAATGTTTTACAATAACAATCAGAGGTTTATAAATTATTGTTCATGCCCTTAGATACAGCATAATGCACCTGCCTTATTACATGAAATGCTTGGAGGTAATGTATACTCTCAACGATTCGTTTGCAAGTGAAAAATACATAAATCGGGTTATAGAAGCTTTTAAATAAAAGTTATTTATTATGAGAATAACTTTTAATGACGAAATACCAACAAATGCTTATTTTGTCTCAAATAATAATAAAAGTTAAAAAATTAAAAAAAAAATATATTATTATTTTTTGCTCGAAATGATTTGTCGGGGTTCATTCTCTATCTTTATCTTTTTTTAGAAATGTAATTTTTCAATCATTTTAATGCGTTTTTCATATTATAAGTGTTAATTTAATATGCTAAGGTTATACACTTTGATTTTTTTTACCTTATTATTTCATCTGTTTATGTATTTGTACAATCCGAGTATTTGTTATTTAATGCACATGTTACATTGCAAAATACACACAGGATATTCTGGTATAATTCTCTGTATATATCAATAACATTTAATTATTTAATACATTCCATTATTAGCCTAATTATTAAGTTTTCACATTTATTTCAAAACTTTTCTTCAAAGATATAAAAAGAGAGAGAGAGAGAGAGAATCTTTTGAAGAGAAATTCCGAACAATATAATATAATTCCGAGTAGCACAAATAAAGGAATTAAAAGCTACAAGAGAACGATTAAAAGTTGAACTAAAAATTATTCCTTAGTAAAATCTAAATGGATGTGAATATTTATTTCCACAATCTGAATGAAATGCATTCAAATTGTGTAAATAAATATGCAATCGTGTGTAAAACGAGTATCTTTCATATAAATTGAAATTTGAAAAGTTTTAAGATTTGAAATACAAAAATTGTTTTTTTTTCCACGTGTTTATCCATACTACCATTAGGAATGAATTTTCTTAAATTTTAATTTCGGATATAACTAAACATACAATTATATTTTCCTGTAGTAAAAAGAAATTTAAATTTTTTTTTTTAACTTACTACGAAAAATTTCTATAACTATTTTGAATTTTATCATTACTTCAATTTCTAAAAGTGACAACTTTGCTTTTAAATCATAATGCTCATAGAGAAAAGAAATCAAAAAAATATTTTGACTTAGTTTGGTTTTGCTATATTACAGAAGTATAACATTAAGAGTATGATGAATAATTACATACCTTTACACATGTCACAACACGACTTTTTTTCTTGCCCAAATAGAAGTAAATAGCAGGCTTTATGCAAAGGACAAACTTCTCGATCACATTTGACTTGTTTGTTCTGTGAAGCAAAACAAAAAAGTTCCATTAAATATTGCATATAGTTGATTTCATAAGATAAAAAGTTAACAACTACGGGCACTAATATATACACTTCATAAATTTTAATGGTCTATTTATTCTGTTTTACAGGGGGAAATATGCGACACACGCCTCTTTCCAGGTTACTAAATGCGGCTTTTTGGATGAAAGCAGAGAATATCTTTATTTTTTTCATTCATATTGCATCCATCACTACAATGCGAATAATATAACCTGTGTAATGACCACGGTAACCTAGTGGTCATGGTCGCGAACTCGCAACCGGCGGTTTTCGTTGAGCCACGGGTTCGAGCCTTGATGTCACTAAAGAATCGCCGTGTGCCGCACGTTAAATCTGTCGAGGCTCAAAGTCCATCACAGGCGTGGAGAGGAAGTTAGGAGATGGAGGTCCAGCTTAGGCGTCGTCTGAGGTTCAGAATTATGAGGTCTGACCTCGTGCTGCTTTTAGTGCGACATTAAACAGATTTATAAATGAATCGATATCTGTGTAGAAGTACGACGAGGCGGGTGCAATTCTGAGCCGTTGGTTAATCATTCCCTCATATATCCATCGATTACAAATCCGCATCACTATAAATTGCTTACGTCCGATACCATCATCAATTTATCGAGAGGATAACCCGCATTCCCAATACGAAACTATTCTTCCTCGTTCGAACTCAGAAACGAGCTCGAATGACGCTCGTATTCTTTTTCGAAGCATATACTGAAGCTGCTCACGCAAAGCAATCACAAGAAAAAAGCAGTTCCATTTTTCCAAATTATATTCTGTTCTTCTTTTATACAGCGCTTTATATAGCGCTATAAGCACCCATGATGTGCGTCTGGTTGAAATGTTATTTCTGTTGTAATTTTTTTCGTTAGAAAAAATTACATTCCATTTTAAACCGATATATATATATCGGTTTAAAATGGAATGCAATTTAAGGTGGGGATAAAAAAATATTTGGAGTGATTTTGAAATTGGAATAACGCTATTAGTCAATATTAGCTACAAAATAAACTCTGTTAAAAATGACAATGCTTTCATGTACGTTTCAGTGCAAAACTACGGTTTGAACCTATTTCCGTAAATTTACTTGGTTAGCGGGAAAGGAGTCCCGATGTGAATCCGATAGAAAATTAATGGGGTCTTCTAGCCAAGAAGATTATAAGAAAATCATACAAAATCAGTGTAAACAGTACTTTGTGTTTGCCATCAAAACAACTAAGAAATTAAAAAAGTTATATGCAAAGTTTTTCAAAGAACAGATTTAGCCACTCAAGGTGCGTTTTTTTTTATAATTATTGTTAAATTACTCAATTAAAATAAACGATGAAATATCGAGAAATGGACAATAACAAAGTTTTCCGATATTAAAATTAAAGGAAAAGATGAATTATTAAATTGAATATATTAAAAGCTAAATGTAATTAAAATTAAATCAAACGATGAATTATTAATTTGAATATTATATCAGCTACATGTAATTAAAATCAAAGCAAACGATAAATTATTCAATTGAATATATTTAAGCTAAATACAATTAAAATTGAAGCAAATGATAAGAAATTGAAAAGTGATCTGGTACACCAAAAGTGATCCTCCTAAAACAATAGACCCTTAGGTGGCTAATAATAGTAAATCAATATTAAAATCATTTGACCCCAAAACATTCCTAGAAGGAAGGTAAACTAAAAAGACGTAGTTTGAAATTTTTGAGGGGAAAAAAATGGCTGCCTTACAGCAGTCTTAAAAGTCTGAATAATGTTATTTAATTTCAGTCATATCTTGATTCCAGTTTACAAATGATTTAAAGTAATACTTAAATTGATAAGTAAATAAAATACTTAATTTTTATATTTGTTTTACTTCAATCCAATAAAAAAATTGGGAGAAATTTATTACGACATACTTTTGAAAATTGAGTTCATTAGTGGTGAAAGCAAGTATCAGACATATATTGCATTTATTTTATTTCAAATCCATAAGAAATTCAGGAGAAATTTATTATGATGTATTTTTGAAAATTAAGTTCGTTACTAGTGAAAGCAGACGTCAAAAGTATACGCAAAAACAAGATAAATTTTTGAAAAGTGGTCAGGTACGACATTTATAGGGTATAGAAAACAATAGTCCCTTGGATGGCTAGTAAAATTTTCATAAACATTTTAAAAGACTTTTCAGAATCGATTATCTTTAAATTCATTAAAGTAATTGGGGGGGATATTGTTTTCTTGATTATTAAGATAAATATTAAACAATTCAGAATATGTTCTTATATTTTTTTCCTGTATTTTACTAGGTGATAATCTTTGTAAGATCAACTTTTATAAGGTTCATATTTGTTTTATGTGTTATTATTGTTATTGTAAATAATTGATATAAGAGGTCAAAAATATTTTTTATTCATTTATATGCTGTCCTTATTTTTTTTATATTTTTTATTTATTTTATTTTTTAATGTTTTACACACTGTATATTTAATTAAATAATTTATCATTTGCTTAAATACTCAATTTAATAATTTGATTTCATCGCATAACCATTTGTTAATATTCCTTCTGTAGTCAAAAGTTGACATTACTTTTGTACAAAAGAAGCGTCTATGTTTTGAAAACAACGACAAGATGGCGATGGAATAAACATTAAAATGAGATTTGTGGGAAGAGTCAATTTATTTTACAAATTTTATTAAATAATTCAAGACTGAGTAATTTTTTACTGGTATAATGGTATTATCATGTACATGAACTAATAGAAAAGTTTTTAGAATTGAACAGTCTTTTGACACAATGAATAAATTTAAGTTTCTCAAAATAATGCTTCCAGCTTCCAGTAAACACTTCTAAAAAATATATGAAATCTAAATATATGAATATGAATATGTTTTCTATGAAATCTAAATTTAAAGAGCATGTGTTTTGTCTACATTTAAAATCAGTCTTGAAATCTCTGTTGGCGCTATTTTTTTCTCTTATGCTAGTAGAATCTTCATTAACCCCCAGTTTGATGAGAGGAATTTCTGCCTGAAATTAATTGAAGAAAACAGAGAGAGATTTTAAATTTTTTTTAAAAAAAAAATCTTTCTCAGTCTGAATTTTAAAATTCATTTTTCATTTTACACAAACTATTTCATTTAAGTTTGCAATTATTTTAATTTTTAATTGTAACTATATTGAATTATAGATCTATTTCAACACACAAGAAGAAATACCCCACTTTTGTTATAAGGCAAAATTATAATAATAAATATATTTTCTGATATTATTGCTATACTTAAATTTGATTGGAACAAATAAATATCATACAACAGCTGCATGATGAACTTTTTAAACAACACTAGAAATAATTTCAAATGGACTGAAGATAACGCTCATTTGTAAAAATAAAGTCTGGAATAAGGTTTGCTTGTGGATAACTTAACATCACTAATAAACAACTTACCCAGAAAATTTGCTGTAATAACAACTTTCAGAACCCATTCACAGAAATACTACACTATGGCATCCGTATCAGAAATATCGCATTCAGAACCAATATTTGAAAATTGGAAGATAATTTTATTCTAAAAGTTATCACTTTTGTGGTTTCAACAGCCAGATAATGACGAATCTCATAAGTGATACAATCATGAAATGTTTTAATATCGAGGGCCTGCTGTACGTTACCCATGATGGAACCACAAAATTCTTGTGATGCAAACTCCGGAAATTTTCATAAAGAATTATTAGCTCAGGTATTACCTCTTAATATCCCAACCACATTCGTTTGTTTGAAGTAAATGAGGGATCATACAAAAGAGCTGCGTAGCTGATGACGTTCAAGATTTCGGATCCTTATTAAAGTCAAATTGCGAGGAATATTGCAGCTGTAGTAAACTAGTTGGCTTTCATAGGTTTTATCAGACATGAGTGGCCAACTGTAGCTGAGTGATCTTGTCGAATCTTGATTTCGAATCCTAATGCCACTAAAGACCCGCCATGTAGCAGGACTGATGTCTCTTTAACTGTTAAGGCTCAAAGTTCGAAATCCACTTGACTGGGTTCAAAATTACGAGGTCCGTTGCCAATAGTTTTTATGTTGCTTCTAAGTGAAACGTCAATAAAAAAATTAGTTATCTGATGATGTTAAGGTAAGTAGAACCACGCACCAACTCATATATCCTTCTTGTCACTCGATCGTTGTTCAGAATTACGACATTGATTGCTATTGATTGTATGAAAACAACACGATGCGCTATGAAACAAAACGATGGCGGCTGGCGACAGATCTCGTAATTTTGAACCAGGGGTAAGTGACGAAGACAACACGTTACTTACCCCACTGTTCAAACTTCCACATCACACCAACGTGATCACTTTGAGCCACTTCAAATTTATGTTCATCAGCCTTGCTATATGGAGTCTTGAGTGGAATCAGGATTCGAATTCTCGAATCAACTGAAACAACATCGGCCATGTGCTCCCGGCTATGGCCACTCGGCTATCACGGCCGTTCTAAATTATTAGATCCGTCGTAGTTCTTGAGTGATGCTTATTCGAACCAACCGACCCGATTCGAAATTATGAGGTCAATTAAACCTATTAAACTAATTAAATCAGCTCTAGCATGTCATTGGCGATTCATCAGTAACCAGTAGTTTAGCCAATTGGCCACTATGGATACAAAAATCAGCTACTCTAGAAATTTCTGTTTACTTCGACTTTATCCAAGATGTCATTTCTAGCAAAATGATAAATTACGAGTAGGCAAACTGATCGGATAGAAATAAGACCTTTTGAATTATTCTTTTAATCTGAGACGGTACAAAAAATTTAAAGAAGAAAATTAACACACAGTTCATCAATTTCACACTTGTTTCTTGTATAGAAACACAGAGGTGTAAGAAAAATAACCAAAAATAACGAGCAACAACTTTCACGTAAGAATTTATTTCTGGTTCAAAAACGTACTAAAATACATCTGACCGAATCATTATCAGTGATCAAAAATTAATGATATCATTTCAAACATCCCGACGTTTGCTCTTATTTTTGTTGAGGGCCTGCGAATTTCGTGCATGGGAAAGAAAATGAATAGAACTGAAAGACAACTACAACATACAGTTAATAAAATTACAAATTGAACAGATGAAAAGGGTTTCTGCTTTTCATTAGCAAAAAATGCAAGAGTACATTTATGTAGACAATGGAGACTTCATCTTGATCCAGAAATCTATTGTGTTAACGTTGTGGACGAAATAAAATTCTTAGGACTTATCTTTGACAAGAAACTGAAGTTCCCCTCTCATATTTTACAACTTCGCGAAATTCCGAAAAATCGATGAATATCTTAAAGACTTTAACACATACATTATTATCATTCTCACAAAAAAAAAGTCTATTTTTAGATAGGCTATATGGCACCAAAAAACTACACATTCTTCTTTTTGATAGAAAAGTACACATTTTCATTGAAGGTGATGGAATCTCTAACGCTTCGGTTATGAAAGCCAAAGAGGGTTTCTCACCTCGGTACGACCATAATTTTCCATAAAAAAAAACCTTCCCAAATTTTTAAAATATCGCACACTGCCCAAAATATTTTATTTCAAAATTTTAATGGCTTTTTAGAACAATATACTGATTTTAAACACATTTACATTGCCGACTCTGTCAACGAATCATGTTGGTGCCTCATAGTTAATAGACAAGTCACTTCATTATTTTTAACTTCACCTTTCATATTCGGTTTTTTACTACTGATATTTTCGCCATTAATAAGACATTAGAAAATTTGTCAAATATAGACATGATAAAAATTTTATTTTATTCACAGATTCTATGAGTGAACTACAATCTTTAAATCATCCAAATCATTCTTATCCACTGATTATAGACACACTGAAAAAAAAATTATAATCTGAAGTATCAAAACATCCACTTGATGTTTAATGGGATATCTTCCCAAGCGAGAAATCAAGGACAATGAGACAATAGATAATGCAGCTAAATCTGTATCCATTGCAATGTCTCCCACCATTCCAAATTTTGATTTCATGAAACACATTAAATTAATAATTCATAACCACTGGCAAAATCAATGGAGTATGGAAATAAACAATAAACCGTTTCATTTAAAAACCTATCATTTCTCATTGGAATTCATTATTTTAACACATCTAGGAATTGGACACACAAAATTGACTCATAAACACCTTATTTGGAGGAAAGTCCTTCTTTGCGTAACACATTTTAACTGAGTGTTCTATGTAACAGTTTCTTTAATTGACTAGGTTGGAAGAAACCCCCAACCAAATATTTTTAGTTTTTTACAAGTCATTGGTTTTATCGCACACATATAATTTAATTAAACCTTATTTTGTTCTTTATCTAGAGTTTCATTTTAAATTATTTGTCTTTAAAAAAAATTGTAATATCTTGACCTTGTATTTGGTATAATATATTCCACAAGGATTCGATGCCATTTTTCCAACCTTCCAACTACTATCAGGTAATTTAAGACGTAATTTCGATTTCTTTTAATGGATATCTATACATAGATCAAACATAAAGAAACAAATAACACATTAATGTCTTCTAACTTCTTAGATAGTCCCTAATCAAAAAGAGAACACCGAAAAGATGATTAATGTCCCATTAAGTCATTTCTGAACAAGACAGTTTGCGTCGACCTTGAAATTAGAATAATATCCTTGTGAACGAACTCTTGGAGTTTCTTTATTCTGCGCAGTACAAATGGTGAGAAAAAAAAGGGGGCAACAAAGCAAAATCAAAAGGGAAAAAAACTCCGATTTGACGTTTTGGTGAAGAGTACAATCAACCTACGTCCTTGTCACCTGAGAGCAAACTAGAGAAAATCAAGGCAAGCTCTCTCACTCACGGAAGAAGTAAAAACTTCGGGATACGTTTTAATTCTAAATTAAAACGGTTGTTAGTACCCTGCCAGAGTAAATAGATTCTTGATAAGCTTCCAGAGTGGTGAAAGTCAGTTACCCCTTTCGTTTAAACATGGCCATGTCGTTCACATTTGGTCTCCTTTTTTGCTTCCGCTTGCAAAACATTATAAAGGAGGGATAAATGGGGATTTTTTTTTGTTTGTTTGTTATGCAACGACTTTGACGTAAGGAATGCCTTTCCATATCAATTTTTGCAAAGCGTGCTTTTCTCATGATTTTGTAGATTCAAATAGCAGTTCGTTTTTTTTTAATCTCTGGAAAAGTATTGTCAAGTTGATTTTTTTTAACAAGAAACTGTTTGTTTATCAGTTCGTTTTTTAATAGGCATTATAGTAAATTTATACTACGGACTACTAGTGTCTGATTTAATAATTTTGAATCGTGATCAGATAGAGAGGAAGAAATCTCACTCATCAAATGTCCACATCATGGCACGTCGAGCAATTTCCAGCTTGGTTCGAATGTGAGGGGGCTCTCCTTGTCTTTCATACAGTCTTTGATAGAAATAAAGCTCAAATCCCCGATCCTCCAGCAGGCGAAGCTCCTTATTCTAAGTCACTGTGTGTTTAATGTAAGAAACTCTCTCCGCTGTATATTTCAGATCGACACTAAGATCCGTTTTACACAGCCAATATGCCTAGTACTTTTGAACCATGGTCAGATGACAGGCACTCCACTCTCCATGTACGTGCCTCGCCACAACTTGAGGACTTTGAACCCTGAAAGATTACATTAGCTCCACACATCAGTCCCTCTGCGAGATGGAGACTCGAAACAGGACTCGAATATGCGACTCAACTGAAAAATTGCCAAATACGAGATCTGTATGTCATGACCATTAGGCTACAGCGGTCTTCACTGCAGCAAAAAAATGTTTGTCACAGAGTGAGGTTAGACAGATACGATCAAAGTTACCAAAATTGTTCCAGAAAAGATTCTCCAAAACATAGCAAGGCAAGGCGTAATATTGTCGAACTTTTATCTCAATGTGTTTTATGAAATAAACATGGCTTACGAAAAGAAGATGGAAATAATATGAAAAAAAAAAAATGTTTCTATTCTTCGATAGTTGTTAAAAATAAATATGGTCATAAATGAAAGGTTTATCACTGTTCTGATGTGAATGAAACATTGTCATGGCAGCTCAGTTGGTATAGCGATGTTTATTGTAATATAATGCAAACTTGGTATGTTACCTGCTAATAAAAAAAAAATCACTGTACTGAAATAAAAACTGACTGTTACAATTAACTCTGGGCAAAAATGCAAACAGCGCTGTGTTGCGAGTTGGCGGTAAAGGTGATAAACTCCCTAACCCACACGAAAAAATCCGAAAACATGCGGCTCGATTGGTGCCGGATTATAGAATGCGCCAAACCATAGAATACCAAACAGTGGTTACTGTAAAACCATCCACATATTTGAAATTACAAGTAAAATGAGCAATGTATAAAATTAACGTACACGTGACAGATCAATTTTTTTATTAGATGAAGAAAAAGTTGAACGAGTTGACTGAATAATTAAGATTTTTATGCCTTATTTTTTATTTACATTGAGTCGCGTGAGCCGTTTGGATTCGTTAAAGAAAATCATAACCAAATGATATAAAATTAGTTACATATATACAATTTGAAGATAAAAATATTCGTATAGAACCTTTATGACACTTATATCAATGATACGGTGATTGTTAGCGTACTAAATATTTTTCAAATATTTCCATAATTAACGTCATTGCTCTATCCCTTTAAAAATATTGAAATATGAAATTTTTTACAAAGAGAATATTGTGTGGCAGCATAAATTCAAACAAACGCATTCTCAAACACAACATTACCATAGCTCTGATGATTCCGATTTAAAATTAATTCCAGTCTAAATTGTTTTAATTGTAAAATACATCGCATATTTTAATAAGATGGCTGCTCCAGCTATAGGCATCGATTTAGGAACTACATATTCCTGTGTCGGTGTTTTTCAGCATGGCAAAGTTGAAATCATTGCAAACGATCAAGGCAACAGAACGACTCCCAGCTGCGTTGCCTTTACCGAAAACGATCGTTTGATTGGCGATGCAGCAAAAAATCAAATAGCGAAAAATCCGAAAAATACTGTTTTTGATGCAAAAAGACTTATAGGTAGAAGGTATGATGAATCGACTGTACAAGATGATATGAAGCACTGGCCGTTTATCGTTATTCACGACAACGGCAAGCCTAAAATTCAAGTTCAATACAAAAATAGCACGAAACCCTTCTTTCCAGAAGAGATATCGTCTATGGTATTAAGTAAAATGAAAGAAACCGCCGAGAACTACCTAGGGAAAGCTGTCACTAATGCAGTTATAACGGTCCCTGCGTATTTCAACGATTCGCAGAGGCGAGCAACAAAAGATGCCGGTAAAATTGCTGGTCTTAATGTCTTACGTATAATCAACGAGCCAACCGCAGCTGCTATTGCTTATGGTTTGGACAAGAAAGGAGACGACGAAAGAAATGTGCTCATTTTTGACTTAGGAGGCGGCACATTCGATGTATCTGTCTTAACGATTGCAGGCGGAGTTTTCGAGGTAAAATCAACAGCAGGCGATACTCATTTGGGAGGCGAAGATTTCGATAACCGCCTTGTTGACTTTTTTGTAAAAGAGTTCTACCAAAAATATAAGAAGGATCTGACAACAAACGATAGAGCCTTGCGAAGGTTAAGAACGGCTTGCGAAAGTGCAAAGAGAGCATTGTCTTCCAGCACAGAGGCGAGTCTCGAAATCGATTCAATCATGGATGGAATTGATTTTCATTCAAATATCACTCGAGCTCGATTTGAAGATCTGAATGTAGATCTCTTCCAGAATACTTTGAAACACGTGAAGAAAGCCCTTTCCGATGCAAATATGGACAAATCGAAAATACATGACGTCGTCGTTGTAGGCGGATCAACGAGAATTCCAAAAGTTCAGAAATTGCTTCAAGATTTCTTTATGGGGAAAGAACTCAACAGAAGTATCAATGCAGACGAGGCCGTTGCGTATGGAGCTGCCGTGCAGGCTGCCATTCTCAGTGGCGATAAATCAGCAGAAGTTCAGGATTTGCTTCTACTTGATGTTATTCCTTTGTCATTGGGTATTGAAACTGCAGGGGGAGTGATGACTGCGCTGATTCAACGGAATACAACGATACCGTGTCGTCATGCGCATACCTTCACAACCTACTCAGACAACCAACCCGGAGTTTTGGTTCAAGTGTTCGAAGGAGAGCGCCCATTAACGAAAGATAATAACCTTCTGGGGAATTTCGAACTAAATGGCATCCCTCCAGCCCCAAGAGGCGTTCCAAGAATCGAAGTGACATTTGACATCGATTCGAACGGAATCTTAAACGTTTCAGCGGTGGATAAGAGTACTAAGCGAGAAAGTAAAATTACCATCACTAACGACAAAGGAAGACTTTCCAAAGATGATATTGAAAGAATGCTTGCAGAAGCTGAGAGATATAAGGAAGATGACCTCAGGAAGAGAGGGGTGATCGAGGCTAAGAATATGCTGGAGAGCTATACGTTTAACATCAAAGCCGCAGTTGAAGATGAAAGATTTGGAAATGTTGTCCCCAATAATGAGAAAGAAATGTTACTGAATAAAATAAACGATACATTAAGATGGATGGAAACAAATCCTCAAACAACAAAGGAAGAGTATGAGATGAAACAGAAAGAGCTGGAAGCAATTTGGAATCCTATGGTGAAAAACCTGTACGGAAACATGCAGAATCAAGCAGCACCAGAAAGTCCAGTAGTCGAAGAAGTTGATTGAGATATCCAATCCTTTTCTTACCCGAAAATTTGCCAAGAAATCATTAAATAATTTTGAAATCTCAAGGAAGCCTTAATTTATTTAATTACATTTTTTTTCTCTTTTAATTTCAAGAACTGCATCATGAAATAATCAATTTTTCATCAATTATTCCCCGAAATGTTCATTAATTTTATTAATCAATAATATATTAAGTCATAAAACAGTATTAAAGGTTTTAATTAAAATGACATCCTATCAAACAAAATTTGTTATCTATGATACAATCATGCGTGCATCATCATCAGTAATACGAGTAAGTATGCATTCATTAAAAATCTGTTGTTTTAAGAATATTCATCTAACTTATTTAATAACGTTGATTTAAACAAATTTTTTCTTAATTTGAAAACATAACATAGAAATGATTCATAATTTTTTATCTATACAGTTAACACTATAAATGATATTTCTCTACAATTATTTACCTGTATGGAGAAAGTGCAAAGGCAAAATAAGAACTGCTCTAAATTATAGTTCTGACAGAAATTAAATGTAATTTAACATGTTCCGAGCTTTCAATTTTAATACCTTAATAAGTTATCAATAATTAATTTCAATATTCAAAGCCGATCCAGAATAGTTGATGAATTTTTTCAGCGCAATATTGGATTATTTAAACATTTGAGATGAGCATCGAAAAGTTCATACATAAATCGAGCGAAAGTTCTCTCGGATGAACTGCAAATGCACTACAGACTGACGAATTTAGCTGCCAGAATGTTAAGACTGAATTTGCCTCCTGTTAGAAAAAAGAACTCAAATTGGATATATTTTTTAAATAAAAAAATATGCCATTATTAACGTTCCACGCTGTTTCCACCAAACACAAAACAGTATATTTGGAACAAGCGTTGTAAACCTCGGCGAGAATTAAAATGGACTAATCGAAATCATTTTGATTATACGAAACTTAGATTACGCATGCTTCGTACATTATGTATTTACTAACTAGACGTAGTAGGAATAAAAAATGTAAACAGAAATGCATTTTTCTTATTCTGAAAAAAGAAAGGCAGTTTGATCTAAAAGATATAAAAAAAAATAAAAGTTTAAATAGGTGAAAATGAAATTCGATAAAAATTTATTTTCGTAATATTTGCAGGGTAAAATTTGAATCGGAGAAGTGTTACTTAACTTCATTCACGTCGATCATTAAATAAACGCAAATAAAGTATAAGATTATAATTAATTTGAATTAAAACAAGACTCAATAAATTAATATTCAGAAAAAGACGAAAGGTTTGGAAGAAACGAAAAAATTAAAATCCACAAAAATGACTTAAACAATAAAAAAAAAATTATGCTTAATAATAAGTAACTTTATTCATCAATCAGAAAATTCAAATATTTTGAGAGATGTATACATAATAATACATTTCATCAGCCAAGCAATCGCGTTTCAGTTTCGATTACAAATAGAAACGTATTACAACTGTATTAGTGACGTGTAGTAACCAAAATTGGCGCTTTGGGAGCACGTGACTTCCTTTAAAG
The DNA here is from genome assembly GCA_019974015.1 of Nephila pilipes. NCBI lineage: Eukaryota > Metazoa > Arthropoda > Arachnida > Araneae > Nephilidae > Nephila > Nephila pilipes. Next base: position 685,280 of record BMAW01053664.1, read on the forward strand.
CTGCAGTAATACACATACAGTCAGACCCCGTTACTCGAGAGTCCGCTTAACTCCCGGTTTTACCACGGCTCTCTTCATGAGATTTCAGATTAATTTTTTTTCTAATGATGGCACGATTTTGCAGACATTAATACATTCTTCTTCTTTATTTTATATATCGTGGATTAAACATGTCACGGAATTCCAGTTTGCAATTGCAAACGTATACTCCGAATGAAAGAAATTAAAACTTGAGACAGAAATATACCAAATAATGCTCGGGCACCTGAAACGAGTGAAAAAAAGCGCAGGGGAGATATGAATCTATTACGAAACTAGAATCTGCAAGTCCCCTGATCGCGAAGTGCAAACGGTGATTTTTGTCACAAAATATAGAAGATAATAATCCAACACGTGGAGATGAACAAAAGGTAGGTTGTGTTGGAGATGTATTCTTCGAAAGTTCGGGACCAAATGAGGGTCGACTATTTTAATATTTTTTATGTCTTTTTTTTGTCTTTTTTTCTTAAAGTGATACTTTTCTAAGATTTCGTAACCAGTGAGATTAGCTGTGCGTTCAACCCTTTTTTGTTGGTCAAATTTTAAGAATTATAAAGATATTTTCTTTTGTATAAGTGATTTTCGTAATAATTAAATATAAAGTTCGAAAAAGAAAAAAACACAACGTAGAAAATTCATAACGATGTTGGATTTTATATGACCGCTCAATTTATATTAAAACTGTAACTCTCGAATTAGAAACCATTGTTCCCGACCATGGCGAGTAAATGAGGTCTAACTATATACCATTATTTTTATGGATAATACTCATTTCAATTTGAATCAATTTTTTCACGGTAATCAGTAATATTCTTCATATTTCATTTCCCACACTTAAACGTTTAAAGTTAAACATCTATATGTATTTAAATGGAAAATTAAATATTTAAGAGATGTTTTAAAATTTTATGAACTCACATAATAACAAACGATTTGTCCAAAACCACACAAATTTTCAGAATTATCGAAACGTTTTTTTTTTTTTTTTGTCTGAAAAATTTCAAAATTTCAAACCGTATTTTCACTTAAGATCTAATTCCTTAACATCAGGGAATTAGATCTAAAATGAAAATATTTTTAGAATAGAATCAAAATAGTGTGGAATTTCCCCTTGATAAAGTATAGTCTAATACAGTGTTAAAATGTACCCATCGCTTGTTTTACACATACCGCGAAAAAGGAAAGAAAAAATGTAAGAGTGAAAACATTAAATCTAAGATAAGTGATAAATAATTTGGGCTCAGCAATAACACATAAAAATATAACACGATAATAAATATTTTCAGTCAAGATTTTAAGGGAGATAATATTTTCTCATTCGTCGATTATAAGGGGGGGGGGGGTTAATACCCAACGATAAGTTAGTCGGTAAATTTATGACAGAGCAACAAAAATCCAATTCGCCACAGAAAAAGTCTTAGGAATGTGCAGTTGAAAAAAAGTTCATTGAAAGAAACGCGGTTTGGTTCAAACTATTAATTGATATAGTTTACAGATATATAATTAAATTGCGGGGGAAGTGGGGAGAGAAATAACAGCCGTGCCTCTGAAACACAAGATAACCTTGTTACCTTGCCGGGAAAGGAAATTTTTACATTACTAATCAGTATATGAAACGCATATTTTGCTGAACTTTTATTGTTTACTTCTTTTTATTACGTTCTTTGTTGTAGTCGAGAACTGTCGGGGGAAATTGAAAAAAGCATTTACAGATGCCGAGATTAAGGAAATTATAGTGCACGTATACGATCGCACGGTATCACGCACTCCATAGATTACTGAAAATCATATGATTAAATCTTGAACAAGGAAAATTGTTACACAGTACATAAAAAAATTCGCTTGCCCTACAAAAGAAAACAGTTCTATGTCTCAATTATAAAGACATCAAGAACGCAACAGATCAGTAAAAAAGAGAGAGAGAGAGAGAAAGAGAGACAGATTTGAATTTAGTTATGTTGGTTAACGAGAAAAAATTGGGTTTCGAATCCATATCATTGCTTAGTTTAGACTATTCATTGGCATTTGTGAGGCTATTTTTAAGTTGAATAAGTGTTAATTTTCTTCATACAGAAATTCCAAAAATTCCATAAAATTAAAAAGCATATATAAAGATAATTATCAATGTTTATTTATTGATATATTTAATGAATCTGAATAGATTAAAGACAAACAAAAATAAGATATTAAAATCGAATTCAAAATTGTACGTTACTTCAATAAAAGGTCCGAGAGTTGTTTTTTTTTTTAAAAAAATCTACAAGTATGAAAAATTAAAATGGAAAATGTCAACATTGAAACCAAAAATGAACGAAAAGATTTACTGAATTTTCGTTTCCTCCCAATTTGTAATTTCTTTTTCACGTATATTTAATCATATACGTGAATTCAGAGAATAATAGTGAGAAAAGAACTTTACGTTACATCGAAAATCTTGCGAATTGCGTTCACAGGTATTTAATTATTAAACATTTATCATCCATCATTTGAAGGAGAAAGAGCGTTAATTTCTGCCCTTATCTTTTTTAAATCTGCTTACATGAATATCAAATATCAATTCTAAATCTACCACAAAAATATTTTCGAAATAATTTATTTTTCAATAAAATTTATTAATAATCTTCTTATCGGTTATTATTCTTGTCTAAACAACTTTTCATATTAAAAATTTAAGGAAAACTAATTTAGAGAGTCATAAATACTAACCTTTCAATCGAATAGGGGGTGGGGTAAAAGAGAAGAAATAGTTTAAAATAGAAATAGTTAGAAAAGCCTTCAAGTTTTCAAGTGAATTTGTTTCATTGATGATTGCTCGGCAAGATTAATTTGGCACGAAAATTGCTTTTGTTAAAACAAAACAGCTAAGAAAATTAAATCATTTACTATTTTTTAAAAAGTTTTAAATCGGTATTAGAATTCGGTAAAATTATCTAATTCTCATACAGATTATTCATTTATGAAAAAATATAATTCTTTCACTTTATATTTTGTCCCATGATTTCAAGAAGTCTGTAAAAATGTTGGTTGTTTCTCCTCTCTTCATTACTCAGTTATACAGTATTCAGTAGTTCAGTTTATTCGCACTGTGTCTTTATTGCACGAGACAAAAAAAGAAAAAAGAAAAAAAATCTCGGAATTTTTTGCAAGGAAAAAAAATTATTTTCCCTATTTTTCTAAATTTTATAGGACGTACATTTTCAGAAAAATTGAAGCAATTTATTTTTGTATCAGTTAGCTAATTTTTTTTTTATTTATCTATATGAAATTATATTGGCAAATTTATATAAAAATTCGATTGGTTTGTTGGTTTTCATTAAAGTTGCGCTAGAAGCAACACAATGGCGACGCACCTAGTTATTTTGATCTTCTGTCAAGTGACGACATAAAAATTCGAATGCATAGAAATAAATATATCACTTCTGAATTTTATGCTTTCCTTTGTGTCTTTCTCATTCATATCCTTTCTTTAATCTGTTGTTTAATATTTAATTAAGAAAAAATTGCGTCTTTTTTTACAACCGATTACTTACTACAAGTAAATGAATCCAAGTACGCAAGCTTGACCTAAGAAGTCGATGTAAGATGTGAAAGATAACAGTTAAAAATCTACAGAAGGATACTTTGTAGTTAACAAAGAATCAAAATATTACACATGAATTCTTAACACATTAAAGAACTTTTTGTAAGATTTGTCCTCACAATTTATTTTCTTTGTAATTCGGATAATGTATATGAGTTTTCTAGTAGGCGCTTCCGATGCTATTCCAAAATAAATCAATGATTACTCTATGATACTTAAAATAAACTCATCACTTTTTTTTTCAATTGAAAATATGTGTCTTAAAGCATATACACATTTTCAGCACGTCTTCAACGCGAAACGATAATATTTGTATATCATTTAGAGTTCGGTCCAATTAATTATAATTCGTCTCGGTTCAGTTCTTAAAACACGTTCGGTGGTCCAAAGATTTTACGCTTTCCTAGAATAATGAAGACCAACCTTAATTAAGTCTTCCGATTTTTAAGGTCAGTGTGTTTCAAATATCTCATCACACCATATTGCTAAATTTATGGTTGATCAACTTTCCTTTCTCACACCATAACAGTTTATACATTGCGTGAAGCAATTTTGATCTCTGTCCTTCACTTTTCATCGATTGTTGTTTAGTTTGTCTCATTTGCTGATCAAGTCGCAAGAGCTTTCTAAATTCTGTTTTTATAACTCACAGATCTTTCTTTATAAATGACAGCTCATATCAACAAGATATTAAACCTTCAATAAAAAAAAATTAGATCTGCAGACAAGCAAAAACAAGTCTCAAAAGGTGTCTCATTAAACAGAAAGCTAATTGAATCACTAATGGTTAAGAGGGCGTCTTCTTTTCTTTTAACAATAAAAAAATTCATAAGTTCCTATAGTCTCAGTAATCTGGTCAGTAAGTCAAGATCTATAGAGAAAGGGTTATTTTATTTGAGCTTTGTAAAAACAATTTAATGCCGTATAGTAAGATAATGGAGGGAAGGGAGCTTATATACCAGTTTAAATACGTCGCTGCTTTTTTGCGGGTTTAGTGAGAATGTGAAAAGTGGGATGCCGACTCAAACGTCGATCTCGTCATTTGATCTTAGTTCACAATTCTGAGACGTAGTCACTACGTCCATAGTACCTCATATTTAGCAAAAATAGAAAGTCAGAAATGCTTAATAAATAACAGTAATGTATTTAATAAAATTCGAATATTGATTAGTGATTTGAATTGATAACTTCGCAATATCATTTCTAAACAATTTAAGATCGAAGAATTCAAGTTTCCTGGATAATACAGCATAATTTATACCAAGATGGTGAGTTAATTATAGTTGTGAATCATTTACCTCACAATGACATTTCTAAGACTCTTATATTTCTGTTATAAAAAAGAATCATATATCTTTTTTTTTTTTCCTTTTTTTAAATTTACAAAAACACGAATATACTAAAAATTGCAGAAGTATTCAGAAAACATGTAATTTTGAAGAATACCAAGTAGTGATTTTTTAAAATTTAAAATTAGTTTCACTAAGTTCAAATTCTGAATTCAAGTGAAAATAGCATTGAATCTCATGAAAAATATTCAACAACCCAGTAAAAAATGTTGACAGATATAGGAAGTTTAAAGTATGTAATTTTAGCGAATAATTCTTCTTCGCCATTAATGAGTTGTGATTGATTGACAGTTTATTAATACCGCACTTTTAAGCAACCCAAAAGCTGCATACGATGGACCCTAGAAAAAGTTTAAATATCCTTAAATTTTAAAATCTCGTACTTTAAATACTTTATGAAAATAACTCTTATTACTGAATTTTTTTCACTTAAAAGTGATAGTTACTTTTGAAAAGTTTTCACTGCATTTGGTTTCTGAACATATGAGAGGATGATACTAGCAAGTTGTGCTTTCACCGACTGACTAGGCCGGGCGAGCGGTCTTCAAGCTCGTATCGGAGTGATTTGTTATAGGCTTGGCAGAATAATGGGTTATGAGTATCTCAGTTTAAAAGATGAGAATGAATCAGTAGCATAAAAATTATATTATACTAGAGTTTATAGGTAAACTTACTATAAACTCTATATACGGATATCTCTCTTTGCACGGATATTACTAATTTGTTTAAGCAAAAAAATATGCACAACAATTTTCGCACATAAACTAATTCAATCAATAAAAAATATTATTTTGTATTGCTGACAAAAATGAATGAAAAAAGATAATGTTAAAAGGATAAAACAAAAATTAAATGCTCAGTAACACTTATAGTCAATGACAAACCAGTAAAGAATTTGTTACAGTTTGTACTGTTACGTGATTAAAAGGCTTTCAAAAGCAAAAAGGCCGATGCAATTAACAAGCAGGCTCTTTTGGAATAAGTTGAAAATTTATTCTGGGAATCTCTAATAAATACGATTCATTTCTTTTTAACAGAAACTAACAGGAATATACATATATAATTCCACAATAGTGCCAATTCAAATTTCACACAATCATCAAACTCAGCAATGCCAAATCTGTACTCAATATCGCGCCAGACACATGCACTAATTGAAACATACAGTCGATCACACGCACATACATATATATACTCTCAATAATCGTTCCATTGACTTCTAGAGTCTCGGAAAATCTAGTTTTATCACCAAATTTGGCTACTATTAAATCTAGTAATTACTACTATTTATTCTAGTATTTTCCTCATTTAAACACGTATTTTTAAAAATGCACAGTTGTTCAGTTTTTTAAAAATTCGATTACGTTCAAAATTCACTAGTTAATATTTTTTAAGACTTATTCACTTATTCGTTTAGTGAAATTTTTTTGACATTTTTTGAAATGACCTTCCGGCAAAAAGTCTCTCCCGTGGTGATTAGGTAGAAAAAAAGATAACATTTTTAGAGTCCTTCTTCAGAAAATTGTTAGATTAATTCATGTGAAAACAAAACAAAAAAAAACAAAAACAAAAAACAAAAAATTATTTGTCTATTTTTAGATTTAATTGGTTATTTACTTAATTTTTTTTTGAGAGAAAAGAGACTGAGAAAAGAATGTCAATGCAATGCAATATGGAAGACAACGCAGCAGAATACAAATATAACCAAATATGAAAATAGTTGAAATAAAAATAATTTTGATATTTTTAAATAAAGAAAAAAATTCTCTTCCAAACATTATGAGCTGTCATACCATTATCTTGCGAGAAATTACTTAATAAAAAAATATTTCATTTAATGAAATAAATTATTTGGATAGCATTTTTGTTTATGCCAATTTCTTAAAATATTAGATAAATGAATCTTAGGTACTGTTAGATAGCTAATATCGCTAATAATCGTGAAAAATGTCTTGTAAATTGATATTAATATCGTAAAATAATGTCTTTATTTCGTGTGAGGATGAATTTGTCCATTAATCATTCATATTTAATTATCAGTTCCTGTGTAAAAAAATAATATTACAAATTTGAACCAATAAAGTAAAAAGAATATACTATGAAAACAACATAAATCATTAAATTTCAAACTAGCTCATATTACATGAAAATAAAATAATTAGACACAAATATTTATATTATACATTTTAAATGAAATCCGCATAAAATCACTGCTTTGTCGTAAAACCTAACGAAAATAAAAACAAATATAATAAAAAGAGTAAAAATTAAAAATGTAAAAAATTCTAAGCAAAACAGATAAAGATGCACTTTTTTTTATAACTATTATTAAATTACTCAATTAAATATAAGAATTAAAGTAAACGATGAAATATCGAGAAATGGACAATAGTAAACTTTTTCGATATTAAAATTAAAGGAAACGATAAATTATTAAATTGAATATATTTAAACTAAATGTAATTAAAATTGAAGCAAACGATAAGAAATTGAAAAGTGATTTGGTTAAGTGGGACGCCTAAACGTCCCACCTGAAACAAGAGCCCCTTAGGTGGCTAAAGAGAAATTGTTCTATGGAATGCGTTGAGAAGAAACAGATTATGCCAACAAAGGGACAACGAAGTAGAAATTTGATTGCCTGATTGATTAGAGATTGGCCTCGCGACAGAAAAGATTCAGAATATATTTTATATTGAAAATAGCTCGGGTGACTATTTTGTGGTTGACTAAAACAATAGTCCTTTAAGTGGCAAAAAAAAAAAAAAAAAAAAAGAAACTCATGTTATCTAATAATTTTGAAAAAAATTAAATCAATGTAAGAAATAAGGTGAATAGCCCAGTAGTCGATTTGTTCATTTGGAGCATAGACTGTCTAATGTAACACAAATAGCTCATAGTTCTTAGCGTAAATGTTTAAAATTCCTCGCAGAGGGTTAAAGGTCCGGAGTGCTCAATAAACCTCTTTGTTTTTCAGAAGCATTTTTCGAGGCCCTCGAATCGAATGAAATAAAGCAAGAAGAGCAAGCATAAATTGTCCACTTCAGTCACGTTTATAACTTCGACCGTGATGTCTCTTTTGTTTGTTTATTTGTTTAGTTTGGCACCAAAAAAAAAAAAAAAAAAAGGCGAACGGTTCGACATTGTCGTGTGGCATTTATACATCGATGCATTATTCCGAAAGAATCGTGCCGCGAAAGGATTACATCGTATCAGAAGAATAAACTGTAAATGTGTTTCTTTTTTTAAATAATTTATTGTGAAAAAAATGATACACAAAAAATATATTAGCTTTGTCCTTTTTAAACATCGTGTTTTTGCTATGACTTTTACGTAAAATGTACAATTTTTTTAGTTACGACATAAATCTGCTTTATTTTTTTTTTTATTATTATTTTTTTTTTTTTTTTTTTGAAAAAGAATTTCTCTTCAATCTTTTTTATGGATTGAATTAAAACAGAGAACAAAAACTGAGTATGGTTTTTTTCTCTCCAACTTTTCAAATGATCTACTATCTTAATTTATATTTTAACAATAAATGTAAAAAAATATTGAGAATATACATAAAAATTCTAAATCTAACACAATGCAATTTTTTATGCTTTAGAATTTGTTTTATGTTTCAAAATGGTAATTTTTTATTTTAAAACAATTTTTTTTAAAATTTTCATAAAGTTGGTGTTTTTTAAAAATCTTATTTGGAATTTCAAAAAGAAATGAAGAATAATAAGCAAATGGAACAAATTCTTCTTCACCTTGAATAAGTTGATAATATATTTAATGTTTCACATGAAATATTTCCTAAAGAAAGAAAGAAAGTTTTGAGATGATTTTAAACTAAATCCTTCCGAAACTACTTTAAGCAAGTTAAGTGTGCGTTTCATTGGATTTAAAATATCGGATTTACACATAGCCTGAATAAAGAATAACAAGTTTTATTCGTAGGGTTATAAAAAAAACCTTTTCTACTAATTTTAATCACAATTAACATGGATTAATATCAAAACCTCATATTTATTTTGATAATTATTAGAATTTCTTGATACTTTAGAATATATTATTGAGACGTAAGAATTATTAGAATTTGTGTTGAGACTTAAAAATTATTAGAATTTATTGAGACTTAAAAATTATTAGAATTTATTGAGACTTTAGAATTATTAGACTTTATTGTGACTTTAGAATTATTAGAATTTATTGAAACTTTAGAATTATTAGAATTTATTGAGACTTTAGAATTATTAGAATTTTATTAGAATTTATTGAGATTTTAGAGTTATTAGAATTTTATTAGAATTTATTGAGATTTTAGAATTATTAGAATGAATTGAGACTTTATGAACGCTATAGGTAGAGTTATTTGATTTTACAATGAGAAAATTTTTCTTTCAATTTAAAAGATAGTAGAATACGAGAATTGTGTAATAAAGTGTAGCCTTTTATAATGATATGAGTACAACTTAATTATTATTTAATAAAAGTGTTAAAGAAATACTTCGTGAAAATTATATTAGAAACTGAAACTTGTATATATAAGCAATTAATTGATTATGCAAAAAAATGAGACGAAACAACTAATTTACGGGAATGAGAAATCACAATGAACTAACGGAAAAGTTTTTATGTTTATAGAAAATTTCTTTCGCGTACGTTTCTATCTTTCTTTTTCCTTTACGAATTACAGTAAAATTAGAGGGTTAAAAAGAAAGGGAAAAAAAAAAAACATTCGAAAACGATTCCAGGTTAAAGAAAATTAAAAAAAAATATTTAAATTATTACTCTTTCCATTTAATGAAAATTGTCATTGAAAATGTAACAGCAATTTTCAACAGAACTTTTTTACGTCATTTTTTATCTTGTTGTTAGAAAGAAAGTTATTTTTCTTAATAATATGTAAAAGTATAACTGTATAAAGGAAAGAATTTAAGTTTTAAGATTTCAAAACGCAAAACTTCCATGAACAAATCTCTTATGAGTTTCTTTTTTCTTTTTTTTTTTTTTTTAAATCTGGTTTATCAAAACAAATATCTTGTAGTAATTTATTTTAAAAAATTAAAAGCAGGCAAAGAAATTGCAGCTCTGACCGGTTCAAACAGTTAATAACAATTTCACATGCAATTATTTCCATACTTGAACATCAAATAAACGTAGCTCTAAAAGCTTTTCATAGATAAATAGCATTTCCAGAAAGCCAAACGAAAACAATGTTGTAAAATGCAATACTCCTCACGTCGAAGGAAAAAAATAATGAACGTGATTCTTAGAATTACGACAGGTTAAAAAGTAAATAAAAATGCTAAAGAATGCATACTATGACCCTTTATTATGTCTTTGCTTTCTTGTTTTAACTTCAGGCTTTTTTCCCCACGCGTAGAATCATGGCAAGGTCATTTCAACAGGCATCTGAAATTGGAAAGAGATTTCCCCACAAAATTCCCTAATCCATCAAGAACGAGGGTTACATTGCTCTTATAAGAATGTTTAGACATATAGAAAGTGGAATTATAATTTTAAAGGAACATAAATTATTTCACATGCATTTTCATTACTTTGTATCATATAAAAATGTGTATTTCTAAATGGAATATGTCTTCCTGCAGAATAACTCCTAAAAACGGATATAATGATTTGCTCTAATATGTGAGAAGTTCAGTTATATGTTTATATACATATTTAAGACTCCCTTTACGGCCATTTTGATTTCGTGAACGCAATATTAACCCCATGGCAATTCTTCTATCGTCCTCAATTCTTTACTATTTTATCTATTTGAATGCAAAATTGCATCCGAAAGAGCCAAAAAATAATATGAAGGCTTCAGCGGAATTAAATCGATAGTCCGATTCTTAAAAATATTTGTGTCGCTATTTTAACGATTCTTTCGTGGGTTTTCCGGTCTTTAAAAAAATATTCTAAAATATTTTCGAAAATAGGAGGAACAATGTAATTCCGCAGAAACCCTCATTATTTTTTATTCTTTCGGATGCACTGTTTTGCATTCATATAGATAAAACAGTAAAGATTTGAGGACGGTAACAGAATTTCCATAGGATTAACATTACATTCACGAAATCAAAATGGCCAGTAGACGGAAGCCTCTTAATACCTAGTATCATGTAAGCACGTATCTTTCAAAATTAAGCATGTGATCCTGAAATTTTTTAAAAAAACCCGGATATAACGATCTGCTTCATTATAAAAATTTCAGGTATATGTCTACATGCATAAAACTGATAATTTTTTTTCTAGCCTATAAAATATTGAAATCGAACTCACATAAAATATTAGGCGTTTCTTAGAGATCTCGAGAGAGATTAAAATATTTTATTTTAATCTTCAGTGAACAAAAATAAAAAATCCAGAAGCAGGAATTAATTAAATACATTTTTTTAAAAAAAATCAATCGCAAGGCAATCGTGTATGTCTCTTGATTCCTTTTGACTTGCTTAAGGTTCAAAATGTGACATATAATTCTGATACTGATGTCAACTAAACTTTAAATAATGTTTAAATTTTAACAGCTAAAATAAACTGCGTAAGTTAAATTACATCTCCCGCTTTTTTAGAAACACATTTATCAAGTTTTGCTTCAGAATTTTATGTATCATGTAAAATTTGCGAAGAGCGATAGGCCAAACTTGTTCCACATTAAATTTTTCCACCAATGTTTGAAGTGTTTTTTATAAATAAATTTTAAAAAATCATGTTCCGTGTGAAAAAAAAATAGTTATTCCAAACTGAATAATTCGTATAAATCAAAATAAATATTTAAATATAATTCGTTTTTAAAAGAAAGATGGGAACTGATATGTAAATTTCACAACATGGTAATCACACACACACAAAAAATGAATTTTAAAAGACTGCCCAATTTGAACAGTAAGGTAATAAAACAAATTCTTTCATGCACTTTTTCCTGTGAGATTATCGGTTTATCAACAAAATATAGAATGTGGAAAATAAAACATAAATTTTTCAATCAACACACTCTTGAACCTTAATAATAATAATTAGCATGAATCTGCAATAAAAACGTTTAAGCGAAATCTGATTATAGTACTAATTTCGATTACGCAATTAAAAATACTTACGTTTTGATAACTTATGGCCTCAAAGTATACACAGGGTCACTCAGATTATGAGAAACGTAAAATTGTGCAAAAAATAATTAAAAAATTTATAGACGAAAGACACAAGCAGCGTTTATAGGATATCTTACGCATGAAACAGATAAACGCGAAGACTACCGTCCACCAGCCATTTCGATTTCGTAGACGTAATGTTAATCCTATGGAATTTCTGCTATTGTCCTCTACTATTTTATCTAGTTGAATGCAAAAAAGTGTATCCAAAACAGTAATAATGAAGGTTTCTGCGCAATTACATTTTCCCTCCGATTTTCAAAAATATTTTTACCCTTATTTTATTACGAGTATTCATTTGTGTCTTTAAAAATTATTCTAAAACATTTTCAAAAAGGAGGGAGAAAATATAATTCCACTGAAACCTTCATCATTTTTTGCTCTTTCGTATTGCCTTTTTTGTATTCAAATAGATAAAAAAAAAAAAATAGTACAAAATTGACAACAGTAGTAGAAATTCCATGTTCACGAAATCAAAATGACCGGTAGACGTAAAAATGAGTTGGTCACAAAAAATGATGCTAATAAAGATTAATGAGTTACATATTTCAAAATTACTTTGAGACCTACAACTAAGAATCAAAGAGGGAAAAAAAACTCTTGTAGCTAATATAGTAACTTCTTGTAATTATTGTCCCAAGTGTGATTCTTCAGAAATTACCCATTTCCTTACATGAATGAGTAAAAGTCTTTTGTGTCATGATGCTCTCAAATAACCTTCTAATTCAGTATCGAAATCGATCTGGCAAACTAATGCTTTTCACAAGGCTTTAATTCATACCAGAAAAACTTGCAATGCTTCAACTCAACCCGATCGCCAATGTGAATGAACATATACAACAGACAAGCGGAGGCCACTGCACGTTGTCCCAAGTGGCACTTCTGACATGACGTCAAACACATATCGTACACATCCTTCTTTCTTCAGATTTTTGGTTACACGATTCTTTAGGTTTGCCATCATTTGGCGATACCTCAGTACCTTTACTCAGAGTTATGTAATTTTCAATATTTCTTTCTTTCTTTAAGGTTTTATTGTGATTTTAAAGTTCAAGGTAAAGTTTTTGAGGCAAGGTTTATATTGTGACATTAGTTATTCAAAATTCTAGTTTACATGCAGTAATTTAAAAATACAACAATTTTATTGATGTACTGAATACGTTTACAACAAATGCATTTTGAGAATATAAGGGAGATGCAAAAAGTACCCATGTTAGGAATGGGAAATGGGGTATTAGGAATGAAAATTTGGAATGCAGTAACTCATTGTAGCGTTGTTCCAATGATCGTTTTTCGTTTCTTCTGAGAAATCCCACAGCATGACATCTTCCAAATTTAAATAATAATAAAAAAAAACGCAACTTTCCCCTGGTTAACGAGACCGACTTCGCCTTCTTTGGAGCAGACTCACCAGAAACAATCATTTATTTTAATAGTTGCTTTATTTCCAGGGTATAATCATGAATCCAGGTCTCATCAACAGTCACAACTCGATGCGACAACAAACTGCGGTATTCTGAACTAATTAATTTATGAATCTGCATCGTAATAAAAGGCTCTAACACAATCTTCCCTTCCAACAACCTCGGGAGCTTTTCTATTGGAATTTTTTAAAATGTAATCTCGCCTAATAAAATGAAACGTGATTCCTGTTGATTAGATTGGATAAATAACGCTTATAAGCAAAGAAGAACAGAGTTGATAGTAGAATTATTGAGAGTGATAGAGAATCATAGAGAAAAGTCGGAACCAGCCGTTTATAATCAACGAAGTGATTAGAGGAATGCTAAAAACAATAAAAATTCGAACCCTAAATTCTAGTAAGTCTATTCACTCAAACTTGAAAGAATTTGCAAGATATGAATTGAACTGCATTCTAAACTTGATTTAAAAGCGTTTAGTGAGTTTTTCTAGAGAAAGTAGTTTTTTTCAGTTGAATTTCCTTTTCCAGAAATATTTAAGAAATTGAATGAAAATAATTAGTTAAAAAAATTGTCGGACAGATGAGAGCACAAAATAGCAACGCCATTTGTCTTCAGTAACAGGTACTTTTTGAACCACCCTCATATTTGCATTTATTTTATAAATTTGTTTTTCGCGTTTTGTATTGAAATATTTTTTTAAAAAAATGGTCTTGACATGAGAAACTTCAAGAGTTTGAGAGGACATTATATTAATCAAGAATACAATCGATGGAGAAACTGAGTTATTCCGAATTAATTAAAATTCAGTAAAACGCGTTTTTTCACTCTCATTTTCTTAAAAATATTCAGTTTAGGGAACTAAAGAACATGCCGGGCTATTCTGACTAATCCTTCTTATTAAATATTCTATTATCCGTTTCAAATTACAGGATGCCAAACCCAAATTTAAAATAAAAAACACTCTAAAGTAACTTATAATTAAAAAATAAATATGATACAATAAAAGGGCAAAGCTTGCAGTTAACATTTGGATTAAAATGGACTCAACTGGTCAAGTTGCAATCAATTTCATAAGAAAATTTATTCTTCGTGTTTACTACAAAAGAAATTATTGTAACTGTTTTCAATATTTTTTCACAATATGAATTTTTTAATCAGCCTTTTAGTGTTCAGGGAATTTAAGACAGTTGTAAATTTACTTGTTCTAAAATTAATATAAAAAAGTCTACACCAAAGGTCACAGACAATTAAATGAATAACACTCAACAACTTTAAGTGCGATCCAAAGTACGATAAAACGATCGGAGATTGCGCGTTGAGTGCCAATTTTGTTCCCTGATCAATCGTCAAATAATTTGCTATTTCATTTCCAGCGACTAACAAGATAACTTACTAACTGTTCCATCATTTGGAGATTTTTAATGACAGACACCATGAAGTACACCAAGGGTACGATATATTTATGACATTCAATTGCTTACGGTGATTTTATTGCGAAATAAGAATAACGAAGACGGTGATGTGGCCCAAGATTTTATTGTTGATAGTCCATTCCTCAACAAACAGGAAACTTTCGTTTCATTATGAAATTTATCAGATTTATTTGAAGAAATTTAGTGTTTAAATCTCATTAATATATAAAGTGTAACTTTATTGGTGTAATTATTACAATTCGTAAGAAATACCAAGCAAAATAGAAGCTCCCTAAACTCTTTTACTCTTCCGTCGTCTTAAATTACGACTTGAAAGTCTTTATCTTAAAATCTAAGCACAGATATACCCTATTTTAATCAATTAAAAGAGTCACAGGAATTCTTCAAAGCACTTATTTATTTGAGTCATTAAGGGAAATATTTTCTACCAGTTCATAACCCCTCAACGCGTTTACTATTGCACTTTTCCTCAAATATGAAATATCAAGCGCTTACCCAGATATTCGGATCTGACAGGTAGTATTTACGACAAGGTATCTTCAGCTTTAACAAGACATAGTCGAATCTTCCCTCTAGCAATATTAAATTATGTTTCACACACACAAAAATTATATTCCGTGTGCACAATTCTGTGCTTACAATAGAGTAAATCATTTTTGAGTTGTTTAGGAATGATTTTGAAGTACAAACCGTATGACACACATACTTCTTACAGTTATCAATTCTATCTGTAAAAAGTTATTAAAATCACATTGCATTTTTTTTTTGTATATATATGCATACCTGCACGAAATACTTTAATAAAAGTGCCCGGATCTAAGAAGTCCCATCAGGCAATGACCACTTCCGCTTCTGTACCTTTGAGCTTGGGCCACTAAATACTAGCTAGTGTCCAGGCCTAGTGGAGAGCCCTACGCTGGACCCTCTATTGATTTTCCAAGCAATCTTGGTGCTCATTTATCGACCCCCAAGGGGAATGAAGGGTTGAGTTGACCCATGACCAGCTACCCAAGCCGAAGCCACCGGGAATCGAACCTGGGTTGGCAGTGATCGCAGTCAGACAAGCTAACCTCGACGCCACAGTGACAAGATATATATTTATGAGAAAATAAATAAATATTTCTCTATAATAATTGACTTATGTTAAATCTAAAATTAAACCCGTTGTTAACTTCTATACAACAGTTTCTGTAAAAGAACATATCTGCTAGTGAATTCCATATATATAACTTAATACATACGCATACGACTTTCCGTAGATATCCATTATACTAGCAAAACAAGGGATTGATTTCTAATAGACTCCCAGCAGATGCAATGGATATTCATGGGAAGTATGTGCTGTATGAAAAAATCTTCCAGCAGCATAGTATGGCAGTTTAAAGAGGTATCAGCTCAAAAGTAGGCTACGTCACCTTACAGTGCGGTTCAAAATTAAGTAATCCATTCACTAATTATTCATTTACAGCCCAGATCTGACATTAACTAAATATATCAAACCAAGAAATCTATGAGATAAATCATTTGTTTTGAAAAGAAACGTACAATTCAGCATATTTCCTCCTTTCGTACAATATCAGTTAATATTTGGGTTTATTTCACATAATTGGTGCATATTTTTGAATACTTTATACATTTAGTCGTGTAAAGCATAAAAAACATTTTTAAATTTTTTTTGCAAATATATATATATATATATATATATATGAATAAACAGAATTGAAAATTTTAATTTTTTCGCAATAGAAAAAAAATATCTCGGATTTTTCATCTTTAATACCTGCCTTTCTCGAAGTAAATAAAAATTTCATTTCATTCCTCAAACATGTGCTGTTAAAGTAAAAACAGTGCACAACTCTTAAAATATTTTTCCTATGGTTGTGTGTTATGAAGAGTAAAAACGAGGAGGAAGGGAAAAACTTTGCCGACCTCGAATCGAAGATGCAAACACTTATCTCCGAGAGAGAGCAAACGTTCAACCTCTCTGTCGACTTTTATTTTCTGTAGCAACCTCGACAGTCCATTTTTACTACACTAGCAAACTTTGATGCTCTCGTAAAATGAAAGAGACAAAAAATAAATAAAGATTCAATAAAAAAAAGAACTTCTCTCTTCATAAAAGTTCCGAATACACACACACTTGAAAATGTCTTACGTAAAAAGAAGGAGGTGTTTTTAAAAATCAAGCAAATAACTCACCATCTTGAGTCACGAAACTTTAGGCAGAAATGTTGAGTCAATAAAACTTTTTTTTTCCGTCAGGAAGAGAAGCAACGAAAAATTCTTAATTTAATTTAAATGCAGCCATAATAAGTCTATGATGGATATTATAATGATTAAAAAAAAAAGAAATGTTAATTTTTATTACAATGCCTTTTAAAGATTGTAGCGATAAGTAATAGATAAAAAAAGATAACGGATTTTTAAGTATTAGAACTACTTTGGGCTTGATTTAATAAAGGATAAATATGTATGCACATACGAACTAAAATTTTGTTCCTTTTATTAATTAATAAAATAAAAAAAAAAATTCAGTTTTTATTTTCGTTTTCGTCTGAAAACAAAATGTTGTTAGTTTTCACAATTTGTGGAAAAGGCATAGTATTTAAAATCAGAGTGGAAAAAGGGAGTCTCAGTTGCGTACAAACCCCATTCTTCGAAGTATACAAACTATCTTATCTTTGTTTTGATCTTCTTACCAATATAATACTGATACTTCCAAATAATAAATGTATGCAAATGCAATAAAAACAACCTTCTAAGCCAAGCAAAATTTATGTTGTTCAGTCAAACATATTTACTACTTAAAAATCAAATATTATAATTCGATTTATAACAGTTTTTTGTACATAGAGCAGATTTATATTTAACAAAGTTCCCGTAAAACCTCTGAAAAAAAAACTGACTAATTTCTAAAAATGAAAGAAAATTAACAGGCAGCTTTAAGGGTACCAGGATATCAGAATTTTGGAATATAAAATCTAAGACTCCTTGTTTTTGTGATATATATCTTTTCAAATTATTAGTACAGTTTCAAATTATTAATTTTTAAGGATTTCCTGATTAAAAAAATAATTTTTTCCAAAATACACCGTCAATGTTTAATAAAGAATTTCAGCATCTTACAAAGATAGGATCTTTAAAAATTAGTTGTTTTTCTTTCCACATAGAATTTATTTATTCAATAAACTCATAAATTCTATTCAAATAATGCATCTATGTAATTTATGTATAATACACATGATTATATTTAAGTTAGGGATAGACACGCCGTGGGCGAATTTTGGGACATCCAAGGTCATCTTCTACTCTAAAATGGAAAAAGTGAGCGCGAATTTCGTAAATACCGCGAATTGGATCATGGATTCATGAAATGCATGTCCTTCACATTTTTCTCCATTGTTCATTTCTTCGATTCATCCATTAATCAGGAAAAGAACTAGAGAAGAAATAATAAAGAGACGTGGTAATGCGTCATAAAAAAATAATAAAGGCGGATACCTACTAAAAGATCACTGATGAATTTAAGATTTTGTAAGAACCCCTTCATAATAAACCAATAATCGGTTTTGTATAACTGAAGAAAGGGAAAAAATAAATAGTCTTATGAAAATTTCTAATATAGAATTCATAATATACGAGAAGATCATTAAAGTAAGTTTTTTTCCCCCAGTTGTAACACAATTTCTAACGAGCCGTGGCGATTCAATTGTTAAAATTACAAGCACTGGAAATACAAGTCTAGCAGTGAGTTTGAGTCCAGATTCCACTCAAGATCCGTATAATAGGGACTTCTGCTCGTTAAATCTAACTGGGTCTCAATGTCCTCACACGACTTATGTCGAAATTAGGAGGAAAGAATATCAGATCACACATACCATCTTAGTCATCTGACCAGGTTTCCCCCATTTTTAGTCAAAGGCCGTGTTTCCGAGCCCTACATTAGGATCGGCCTAATGAGAGTTTTATAAATGAGAAGCTTTGTTTTTCTGGAGAGAAAACAGGGGCCCAGGAAAGAGTGAAGTCCAAAGAATGTTTTGTTAGCCATGGAAATACACTTTTGGATCTTAGAAATGATATAATCTATTGCGTTAACCAGAGATCCAAGGTAATTAAAACATGAAACAGCTTCAAATTCATGAGGGCTGATTTTTTAATGATTGAGTGTATCACTTGCTGGCGTTTTCATTTCTTCATTTTAGACCCATTTAATGTTAATCCCATACGATTTGTAGCAATCTCTAACGATGAGAATGCTTCTCTCAAGGCTGGAACACTCCTAGCAATAATATCAATATCACCAGCGTAAGTCAGAAGCTGAACCGATTTGTGAAAGCTGTTTCCGCGAATGTCGAAATTTGAATCACGAATAACCTTTTCCAGCGTAATATTGAAGAGAGGAGGTGCATACAATTTTCAATTAGTTTATTCTACGATTTGAAATTAGGGGTTCGTTGGAGAAACGGTCTAGTAAAGTGAATCGCGGGTTTCAGATCCTCTCCTATTCGAAGATCATAGTTTGGAATAATTGGAGCTGCTGCAGACAAAACAAAACTGAGCCTCAAATTCTCCTAGTTGCAAGTTGTGGAATTTCTCGCAAAGAAGTACAAGTTTAGATTCAAAATTACGAGGTGCATCATCATTAATGCCTTGTCTATTTCTAAACACACCAAATACATTTTGTTTCCACTAATCAAACTGGAGTATCTTTCAAAGAAGCAGCTGGTACAAAAAGGTTAAAAGTAAAGAAAAACTGCATACTTTTAACAATAAGGGTCGTTAAAATCAATCTTTTTCTAGCTGTAACACAATTTCGCAATGCGCAGTTGTTCAACTGTTAAAATTCCAAGCTCTGTGACTAGTAAAATACGAGTCGAGCAGCTAGTTTGAGTCCCGATTCCACTTAAGATCCAACATGCCATATAATGGGGTGCTAAACGTTAAATTTAACTGAGTCTCAATGTTCTCACACAATTTGGAGTCGAAATTAGGAGGAAGATCACATGCCATCCGAGTCATCTGACCACGATACAAAATAGCGAGGTTTTCAGCCAATTTATTTTGTTTCGTTCTAAAATGACATTTATTCACATCAAATGCTATTAATTAGCTTCTCAGTAACAAGAATATCATTCTCCCAAAGAGAATTAATTAAATAATTTTTGATAAAAATTAACACATCAAAACATGGCCTACATCTATTGGAATCTACTAGTTGATAAAAAAATCCTCAAGTGGAATAAATAAAATTTTATTTAGATAGAAACCAACTCGTATACTATCCTTGTAATTTGACCTTAATTAAAAATTAAATATATCTCATTGCTTATAATAGTTCAAAATTTACAGTTAATCCAACTTAACTCCATCTTCTAAAACAGTTTTTCGTTCGCAGTTGTTAGCACATCTTTCATCAGTCCAACAGCAATTGAAAACTCCAATATCGTGAATTGAAAAGAACTTCAGTATCGCTAATTCATTATTAAAAATAAAAATCATCATTAAGAAAATCTAATACTTTTAAATCTAATAAATAAAAAGCATTTCTGGATAAATTTTATTAAAGCATTTCTGTATAGCAATTATAAAACTAGATTATTAACAGACTAATATCACAAATACTTTTACTCTGTTGAGTTCTCTAACAATTCTATAACGCTCTAAAAATACCGAAAAATGTTTCCTATGTAAACTAAAAATTTGTACAAAAAATTAAATTAATAAAAATTGGCCAATGGGAAGAACAGATACATTTCTGATTTTACTTTAAAGTTTTAAAGAATTGTGTGGAAATGAGATTAATTGGATTACATATTCGTATTTATAAAACAATAATCTTTTTTTTTTTTTTTTTTTTTGAAAAGAGAAGGAATTCATGTAAATTACATTCTGAAAAATAAAAGCAGGAATAGAATATTTGTGTGCATTAAATTTTAAAAAAGTATGTTTTACAGAGTCATATTTCTAATTACCCTTCTTTCCACGGATTTTACTTTAAAAAGAAAATGATTTGAAGTAAGGTTTCTTCTTTTGTTCATAACGTACCGACGAAAAATTCATAAAATCATTTGAGAAAACATTTTTGGCTCTCGGAATAAAAAAAATCAAACTCTACTAAACCAATTCTTATAAATTAAATTAATATCACACAGTTAGTTATACCTCTATTATAAAATTGAAACCTCAGAGATGCATTACAAAACTACAAAATTAAAAATTTTCCATCTTGATAAAATTCCAATTCTTAGATTGCAACAGTAAATATTTCAGTAATAAAAAAAAAGTCTTCAAGTTGGGCCATTTTTTTCCCCTTCCATTCCGTGAAGTGAAACATGTACTACATCATCAATCGGCGTCCTGTTTGACGATCACTTGGAAAAGAGGGGGTGAGGGAAGGCGGAGGCCAATTTTTATTTTCAGCTTTCTTTTCTTTCTTCTTTTACAAACAACTTCGCTTCAAATGTAGTGGCCACTTCATAAAAATCAAACATTCACAGAACGTTTAAACATCGGTGAAGAAAGGAAAAGACGCGTTATATCGGTTGTGGTTGGAGCGTATAAAGGCTTTTAATTTGACTTTTATTTGTTCGTCTTTATTTCGTCTTTTATTATTATTTTTTTTCCTTTTTTCCTCTTTTCCCATCTCGACGGATACTTGAAAGAGGTCATGGAATGGGAAAAAGAAAAGAAGTGTATAAAATTCTGTTACAACGGTTAAGAGAGAGACAGATTTGGTAGTTCTTATTTTTAATGTTTATTCTGTAGATATTTTAACAATTAGTAAGAACTATGTTGGCAACCAAGGAGTTGACTTAAATATATTCGAATTATTATGGACTCTCATCAGTTTGAAATCTTATTTTATCTTTCGTATATTAATTTTATATAATACTTTATTTTTAATAACTCATTTTTAAACTTTCTCACGGAATGATACTGAAAAATACAAACACATTCCTTGTTTGAAGTTTTATTTTATTATTTCAAAATTTGAATTGTTGTTATGCTAACTTTTTATTATTTTTGAATTCTATTTTATTTCTATACAATATCTAATTTTTTAATCATTTATATGTGCAATAAATGTAAAAGATTTCCTTCAAAGTTTTGAATAGCTTTTGTTGTATTAAAAATAAAGAACATCAATTTTTATTCTATGAAAGAAATTTCAATTTTGATGAAAAATGTTTGTAATATGATATCGTAAAACGTAATATGATAGATTAAGAATTTGGTTTGGTTTTTCTTAATATTTCATATAAAAAAGACAATTTTTTTTTTTTGTAGCGCCAGTTTCACACACATTTTCATATCTGTATTTAAAAAATAACCGAACTAATTTATTTTAAAACTATTTCTTACTTTACTTGTATTAACAGATACTAATTACATAACACGGCATGTTATTCAGATGTAATTTATATGATGTCCATTTAAGATTTTTTTTAAAAAATTAATAACATTAAATTATAATATTAATACTAAATAAAAAAATATTAAACAATATTATAAATCTTTAGTAATTTTATTAATATTAAGTAATACTAATATTATTTAAAAAATATTAATAATATTAAACATTAATTTTTTAAAAATTAATTTAAAAGCATTCTCTTTTAAAAATATTTTTTTACTAAATTATACATTTACAGGTATTAATTACATAACATAGAAAATAATTTAGGAGTAATTCATTCAAAAATATCACTTAATACGCGTACATTTTTTTTGAAAATTGATACTTATTCACACATGATTATGTTTTAAACTGATCCCTACATTTAAAATATTTCATAACTTATGATTAAAAGTATAATATGTATAGAAAGCCTATCTATATAAATCAAATATATTCCTCTATTAAAACAAATATATATATCCTCAATATTATTAATGTGCCGCAGAGTCATGGTCGCGTACTCGCGGCCGGCGTTGCGTCGAGTCGTGGGTTCGAGTCCTGATGCCACTAAGGACCCGACGCGAAGAGGGGACACGTTAAATGTATCGAGGTCTCAAGTCCTTAATTTGGCGTGGCGTGGAAGTTTGGAGAGGGAGAGGCCAGCTCAGGAGTCGTCCTCGTCACTTCACCGAGGCTCATAATTATGCGGTCTGTCTCCAATAACCCTCGTGTTTCTTCTCAGTGCGACGGTAATAAACAACGACAAAATCTTTATTATTCTCATTAAATTCATAATTATTTGATTCTAGAGCTTAAAAATACAGCATGAAATCTACGTTTTCGTTGTTTTCTATATATTATTTTTGTATCTACTTCTGAAATAAAATTTATCAAACGATAATTTTCCTCAATTAAGGATCGCTTTTGTTGTACTTATTGTAGTTGTTTTGACTTCACAGATTTTAAATATAATTTAGGTATCAGCTGAGATTTTAAGACTTTTTAAATAAAAGCAGATGACAATCTTAAGCACAACTCGAACATTTTAAAAGTTACTTCTACATTATTATGATTATTACAATTTCTGACATTTCTCCGTTTGTCACATATTTCTTTTAACATAATTTATGATGTCATTATTTCAGATCTGCACGGTTTTATCCACCTATTTAACGGCTGAACATTTCTCTCTCGGGGTACGCTTAAACCATTTTATTTATTGACGTCATAAATATTGTGACTGCGCACATTTTACATCTGGCTCTATTTCAGCATTTAAATTCAGGTTAATTCCCCATCTTTATTCTTCCTGGTTTACGCGCCAAAACGACTTCAGTTCTTTTGGCAGGGTGACTATATTCAATTAATATCCTTTGAAGCTCTGATTGAAATCAAAACAACGCACTTAGTAGATTTTGCTTTTTGTTTCAGACAAACCCCCTTTTTTCGTTTTTACACGAAAGACTAATGATGACGACAATAATTTCGCTTTATATATTAATTTATCTATGAACTAAAAGTTTGAGAGTTCATGCGGCGAGTAGTTTTTTCAGTAAACGTTTTTGATAACTAAATCTTATTTGAGATTTCACTATTATTATTATTTGTAAGATTGTAAAGACATTACCTCTCTTATGGCATTCAGTACAGAAATTTGCCGTTCAAAAAATGTATAGATATGATAAGAATACCTAATACGATTTTGGTAAGCGTTAAATTAGAAGAGAGATGATATTGTGAAATACAAAGCACATAAGGAGTAACGATGGTTTGGAATAAAAGTTTATAAATAGATTTTCACCAAAACAATATTTTTAAAAAAGAACAATATGTAAATGCTGGTTATCGTTTTATGCATCCCTCTTTTAAGCAATCAGCATTGAAAAACATCTACATTTTAACAAAAAAAGACCAATATATAGAATACTTTTTATATTTTAAAAATTTAACTCTATGCAAAGATTTGAAATGGAAGGGAAAAATTGATTGTGAAGAAATGAAAGAAATGTGCAAAGTAAATTCTTGACAATATTAAAGCTATTTGGCATGTTTTCTTCTTTCTGTATACTAAGAATGATGTCAAGTTAAGGTAATTTTTCGCCAAATGTTAAGGAACAAAAAATGAATTCGATACATTTTATCATATTGCATAAAACTCCAAAATATTACATTCCGAATTCGCTTTCCTACAGAAGTAGTGTATTTTATTACACTACTCATCTCTGTTTGAATCAATCCATTTTTTAATGTATAAATTATCTTCCACATACTTTATCGCTTCATTGAAAGATTAAGCTGATAAAGACTCTCGTCTACCAGCCATTTTGATTTCAAGAACGTAATGTTAATCCTATGGAATTTATAAATTTCCTCTTCAAATTTAGACTATTTGATCTATTTGAATGCAAAAGAAAGCATCCGAAAAAGCAAAAACTCATGGAGGCTTCTACCGAATTACATTTTCTCCTCTGCTTTTGAAAATATTTCAGAAAATTTATTAAATACTGGAAAACCCGCAAATTGATCATTAAAAGAGACGTAAAAATATTTTTAAAAATTGGAGAGTAAATGTAATTTCACAAAATACCTTTATTATTTTTTATTTTTTCGGATGTACTTTATTACAATCAAATAGATTAAGTGGTGTAGTATTGAGGAGGAAAAGTAAGAATTCCATAGAATCAATATTATGATCACGAAATCAAAACGGTTGATACACAGGAGCCTTATATAAGTATAGGGAAAACGACGTATTTTTTAAAGTTTTAATAATGCCTTTATGAGAGATAAATGGATATACATATTAAACACATGTGATTAATTTTAAGTATAAATCCTGTTTTGTGACATTAGAAAAAACAACTTAGACTGATGAAGAAATTATTTGAAGACCACGTGACAAAAATGGAAATCTTGCCATAGTTTTTTTTTTAATTCCTATTATAAGCTCACACTCTTTCTATATATATCATGTTCAAGTTTTCAATCGTTAATAAAATACTTTTTATTCATCTACTCAAGTCCAAAAATATTTTTTAAAACTTGTAGTGGATGACACTTGATGTTAATACAATTTTTTCAAATATTAATTCATTTGATTAAATTTAATTGGTGAAAATGCAGTTTAGCCCAGCCGCTTGGCTCGATTTTAAAAATTGCCAAACTTAGCGATATTTTTTTTGGCTGAACATTAAGTCTGCGAATCAGACCAGGGTAGCCACATTTGGCAAAATACTGCCAAATAATTCCTGTCGCCAAGAGTGGTTGGGATAAACTGCATTCAAACCATTTAATTTACCGGATGAATTAAGAAACGAGACAACGCTTCATTTGTCTTGCAATGGCAAATTTGGTTGAGGGTCGGCGTAGAATCTTCATGCCTTCGGATCGAATCTCGTCGAAGCATACCATTTTTTTATTTGATTTTCAAATAATTAATTTTAATTTTATATAGGAGAAAAAAATTTCTCTTATATAAGATATTTAGCAGTGTATATAAATTTAGGGATAAATGCCGTCAGTGACGAAGCGTGTAGATCACTGGAAAAAAATTTCATTTGCCACTTAACATAGTGGTTCTGTCACATGTAAAAAGATATTTATATTAATTGTAATTATTTAATAAAAAGTAACTAAAATAAAAAAAAATTTCTTTATTGACTTAAGTAGGAATTGACTTAAATTTTTTTTATATTACTTGTTATACATGTACGAGACAAAATTTTCGTGAATTTGATTGTTAGAATCACATTAAATTACAATGTTTTTTCTTTTTTACATGCGAGCGTAACGATACATAAAATTGTTACACATTGCATCGGGTTGGTATTCGCGGGAACAAGTTCCAAGTTAAAAAAAATATTAGCTTATTGTAGTATATAAAGATCAGCACATGATGGTAAAATTTATTAAATGTCAAACGTATTTTAAAATAAACGTTTATTGAATAGTTCTAGCGCAACGATCTAACATAAAAATCAAATTTATGAACTTTTTAATCCCAAATTCTGTTTGTGAAATGATGGCAAGTCTTTTTTAATAGGAATTTTCTCTGTTCCTTAAATTACGGACAAAATTCTATGAAATTACAGGCATAACTTTTAATTCATTTTATCAAAAAAGTATGATTTGAGTGAATGATTGTTTATTATCGCGGCACATGAGGGCTATTGGCGACGGACCTCGTCGAAGGAGATTTTCTCTTCTATTTTAAGTCTCGGTCAAGTGACGAAGACGATACCTGAGCTAGATCCTTCCTCTCTAAACTTCCTCACCACACCCTCAGGAAGATTTAGGATCACAACAGATTTAACGTGCAACAGCCATGCTATATAGAGGGTCTTTGTGGCATCAAGGCTCGAACTCTCGACTCGAAAAAAACAACGCAGGCTGCAAGTCCGAGACCATGAACACTAGGCTACCGCGGCCATTAAACAATTATGATATTATTCTGCTCTATCCCATCCAGCGATCCCTTCCGTTTAAGTCCCGAAGTTTGTATTTGGAAATATGCAAAAAGGCTGAAGTGAATTGCATTTTATTGTTTAGTATTCAAAGACATTCTTGGATGCTGTGGAAAGGGAAAATTGATAATTTGAATTGAACTACTTTGTAGACAGAAATTTTGTTAATTAACACTGTAATTTTCTCTTGAATACTTTCTAGAGTTTTGATGAATTTTATTGCAATTGGCATAATCTTACTATTTGTCTATTTAAATGTTAAACTATTCCGTTTACTCAAGCAAGGAAACAAAATAAGAAGCTCATTTAAGTTTTATCATTCAGGTAAGGGTGAGTGAAATCCTTTCGTTAAATAAAAACTTTAAAAACTTCTTTCATCTTATGTGAGAATGGCTTCCTGAGAATTCTTTAACGGATTAAGTTATTAAAAATAAAGCTACATGTCACACATTTAATAAGAATTTCACTTAAAATTCACCCAACTGAGTGCAATGTGATAAACGTATGAGTAACATATTATGTTCTCTAATAATTAAGCATTAATGGCATCTGTATAAATTTTTTAATCACTGAGTGTAAATTTAAAAGAAATAATTGCGGGAAAATGATTGTAATCTAAGGTAGGAAACATACGACAGCGGTTCAAAAAATATGTACATTGGAAGGAAAATCTAGTATTAGGACAGAAAGGGTGACATGACAATTTATTGCAGTATTGTCCATTGTTTGTTTTTCCTTTTTCTAAGAAATCCATGGGTAAGACTTCCTTCATATCCAAAACATCGTCGCCATAGCTTTTCAGGCCAATGAGATCATCTTCGACTTCTTTGGGACAAGATTCCCAAAAAGCCTCCCTTTTTGTTTTAATTGCTGCTTGGTTTCTGGTTTTTAATAATGAATCCAAGTCTCACCGACGATGACAACTCAACGCAAAATGACAGCGAAACTCGACGCCAATCAAAACTGACCTATGAATCACGGTCAAATTTGCTTTGATGTCATTTAACAGATGGCAGCACACCTATTTGCTTCAGCATCACCATCTGTCGCCAAACCCATGTACTTTTTTAAAAACTCTCGCAGTCAGTCCAACGATACCATAAAAGTTTAGTAAGACTCTCAAATGAAATCCACCAAACTGGGTACAACATAGAAAAATACTAGAGACATTCCTCTTTGTTTCTTCATCATTTTTGGTAAATGCGCCATCTTGTATTGATTGCTAGAAAAGTTGTTGAACGACGAGAAATATTTTACGAAATAAACCTTCGTAAAGTATTTCTCAGGTAGAAAATAGACCTTCAGGAGGTTCTCAACTCATCAAGATCATCAATTCAATTCCTTCAAGATCATCAATCACCCAAATGCAGCGTAACTGTTACATACCACGCAGTGTACAACCCCAGCAGTTATAGTTTCATTAATAATAACTGTTTGTGGATCGTGTAATTCATCAAAAATGATTATTCCCTGCATTGTAAATGCGCATAAATTACACCGACGGAATATCTTTGTAACTGTTACGTAGCATTTTAATTAGGTCCGTTCATAAATTCTCGCAATTCTCATTGTGAAATTTCGCCATCTGGTTGCCGAGATCAAACGGAAGCTTTCAATTAAGTGTTCCCATCGATATATTTTACCTCAGCCGGATATGTTTTTGTTTCTTTCGTTTTATTTTCCTGTAGCAACATACAAAAGGCGCGGGATTTACTCGTAACAAGTCGAGATGGGTTTCCGTGTTTTCCATGCCCTAACGACGAAGGAATGAATTGCATTGGGAATCTGCAATGTTCCGGAAGAATTTTAAAGTTTACTAAAAAATTCATTTATATATTTCACTATATTATCATTCATTTTTTTATTCGTCTATTATTTTTGTCATTTGATTGTCAGCAGTAATTTAAACTTATAAATATCTATTTAAATTTATCTACCCACATTTAAGGTCCATATTAATCATGTCAAATTCTTAAGCTAATACACACCAAATAAAATTGGTTTAAGTGGGTCGTAAAAAAACCTTTTTTCTCGAAAAGTAGAACTGTTTCGAAAAGAACGATGTAAGAAAAGAACAACGATAAAATTAAAGCCTTTTTTTGTTTTGTTTTCCAGTTATCTATGTTATGGGGTTTTCTACTACTTGGTACCCCTTTCACGCTAAAATCCTTCCTATTTGAAAGGAAATTTAATGATCATAGGTATTCCTTTAGAAATTAAACCTGTTAATTGTCAGCGGTTCTGGATCTAACTGGAGACTTAGGAGACTAGACTGAAAAGTAATGAGTCTTTGGCTGGTTAGTTCGTTTGGTTGCGAAATGATATAATATCTAGAGATTAGTATCTACACTATTTTATTATAATTAATTAAATATACTTAAACTGATATTTACAAGATAAAGTGTTTGTCGCACTTACATTTACTATGCAAATGTAATATTTTGAGTGCATGTCGCACGCTAGAAAAGTATTGCAATCTTCTCGGATGCGACGTTCTAGTCTAACGTTTAGTAGATATATAATTCCCTTCTCTATGGAAATTTTAGGTAAAATGAATTGTCTACACCTGACCAAAAATAACGAGACATCGGTAGATAGCTGAATGTAGTAGACTTAGCTATTGATCGCTAAGCACTCCAAACGGGGCTGGAATTGACATCTGCCAAACTGGGCATCTGATGCGGGGGTGTTCTTGGTTCCCAAAAGAATCGGACTCTAAAAAGTCAAAGTTCATGAGAAACAGAAACGTTGCTTGTCCTTTCTCACGAGTCCAGATGTCTTTGATGATGACCTTGTCCAGATGTTAGGAGGACCACTAACGAACTAGTTAAGTGTGGTAGCATCAGCTCCATGAACATAAGTTATTTTTTATTTATCACCAGATTTTCTGCACCCGTGTTGTACCTAAACCTTACATGTATCTTCAAAATCAGTAATTTATTTTCTTTGTTCTCAGATGTCGTTAGTACTCTGAAAACTGATGAAGATCACGATCCACATGGAGATGAGGTTGAATCATCGAAGCATCATTGCACCCAATTTAAGTTACCAGGGATCGTGGTAAGTACTGATGTCTTTCTTGGAGGTAGAAGGGGGAGGAGTTATATTACCAGCTCTAAGCCCTTACGAGTAAGCTCAGTCCCCTTGGCCGGTTAGTCGTAGTAGCCAAATGGTCATGGCCAAGCTTTATGGGCAAAGTTGTTCAAATTAAGTTGTGAATTTGAGTCTTAACCCCAACAAAGACTTGTTAGGAAAAATATTGGGAGATGATGCACATTAAATTGAGCTTTAAAGTTCTCAAATGACATTATACGAGATTTAAGAGAGGGGGGAAAAGTTAAAAATCAGCTCAAATGCCATCTTCGTCATTTAATTGTATTTCAAAAGTAAGAGGTCCATCACCAATAGCCAATCATGCAGCTTGCAGCATGACAATAATTAAAACAGAACGACACGGCCTTTTTAAATGAAAGGACTCTTTATCTTAAAATTAAATTACTTATTTTTAATGAAATATCATTGAAATTTTTTGTGAAGCCTTACGTCTATTATTTCCCAAAAATAAAAATATTTTTACAAGCTTCTATTAAATTTGCTTTGTTCATAGGTATGTATGTAAAAAAAAGTCTTACCAAGAGTTCAAAAAATTTGTACTCGAATTTCAACAAACTCCTTAACATCCGATGAAACTGAAATTTTGCAGACACACATAACTCTGATAATAATACAATATTATGGTATGTTCAAGAAGTAACGGGCTTGGGAAGGGAAGGGCATAAGGTCTTCGTAAGTCTGTCCCTGCTTGACTCAGCAACACTTAACGTTGCATCCAACAATGTCCAGTTGAAAAGAAATTTTACACACACGTATAGCTCACGTAATTGCCCTTTTTTTCTTATCTTAAATTTTTAGACCGAAAATATAAATAAATATCACTGAAAAATGTTTTTAACTAAGCTTTTATTCAAAGACGGACGAAAAGATATAAAAATAACTTTTAAATGTAAAATAATATGTCATTTATAAACACTTGAGGTATTAATACTGCTTTTGATCTTATATATAAGTACCTATAGTACTTAATTTATCAGTAATTACCTAGTTATTTTAGTTAGGCGCCTCGCTTTTGTAAATTATATATTTTTCATTTATTGTTAAAAATTATTTTTATATCTCTAAGTTATTCTTTAAATAAAAACTGAATGGAAAAAAAATGTTTTTTATTTATATTTATTATTACAGTTGTTGCAGCTATTTGAAATTTTTACTATGAATCGAGATATAAAGCAAAATAGATGGAAACTGATTATGTTACATCCTAATCAGAATCAGTCTTAGTTTGTATACGCTGAATACCTTCTTGACTAGGTATTATGGGACCGTCTCTACGGCCGAATAATTAAATGCTCGGTTTAATCAAATAGAAAGGAAATATATATATATAATGTACGAAAACAAAAATATAAAAAAAAAAACCATATATACTATTCCATATATTGCTAATCTAAACACTCGTAGGTTATATCCTTAAAAATACACTTTTAAAAAATGAAAATACCACTAGCTACGAGTACCAGAAGTACAAAATTGAAATGAATCACTTTCACATCCAGAAGGACCACTCACTGCATGTTTTCCAGAATTTTTGCTAACATTTTGCAGTATCAGTCATGTGATTTTTGATAGTTTAATAAAATTGTTATAAGTATATTTGAATGAACTTACAGGTTGGCATTTGCAACTGATGCATGGATCCGATGATATCCAGGGTACATCAACTTCTACTCCTTCCTTCTCGCAAAAGACGGGAGAGCCTAAGGAATGAAGCAAAACATTTTCTTAAAGGAAATTTTATTCTCATATACATACAAGAAAATACTATTTTTCCATGATAAATTCAAACATGCTTTATATTTTAATTGCATATCTAAATTATTTTTATATTCTCTTCAAAAGAAATAATAGGAACTGTGACAAATTTTGAAAGTAACAAACCGGATATTAAAAAAAAATCAAAAAACTTTCTGCAATAACAAATTACATCCTTGGAATTTGTCATTATATATATATATATGTAATACATTCAAATATGAATGTATTTGAATTTGCTTTATCAATATATTTGTTTTCCATCACCAAAATATTTTTCGATATTAAAAGTACCTCAAATGCTGTTAATTTTGGGGGGTTTCAAGTAAATTATGGAATGAAATATATTGATATCATTGATAACAAGACAAAGTTTAAGCATATCTTAATACATAAACCTTTTTTATAACGTATTAAATTTAAATGGATGTCCCTTCCGGATTTATTTATTAATTTGAATTGCACATAACGAAACATCAGTTCTATTTCATTAAACAGATTAATTTTAGTGTTAATTCATGATTTCAATTAGTGATACGAGTAGTCTATCTCAGCGAAAATATACACCGCGGTCAAAGAATATTGTTGTAAGAATATCGCTTTAACATTCACTTATTAGCGAAATTTACATTAAAGCATTACTTTTACATCTGCTTTTTTTAAAAATACTCTTTACAATCAATCCCTGTACCTTTTAACAACGGAACATATTTAAGTGTATTGTAGTTTCAATCTGCGCATTAAATATTCGCATTGTAATTGAAGAAGCATAATCACTGAGAGGCACAATAAATTGCATCCACAGCGTTGCGAAATGTGCGGCATCAAGAAAAGGAAAGACGGCAAGTGAAATTATTACCGAAGGTCTCAAAAACTCCCCGAGGTCTTAAAGAGTTGTCAGTTGTCTTCTCCTACAAGACTGACGCCACAATTAGTGGCGCCCGGATTTAAGAGAAGCTGCAACAGTGTAATACGCATCCTCGTTTCCCCAAAGCCATCACTCTTTTCCAAGACGTTCCTAAACGCTTTGTGTCAGAGTGAACAACTAACCTGTGCCTTTTGCGTATTTCTCATTTATATCATTATTAACATTCCACCCCCACTGCAGTTTACTTAGAGCCGTAAAGGCAACCAACGCCCACATCTGGCCATCTTTGATATTCAAGCGACGATTCCTGCAAGTCTCTGACCTTTTCTCACCCCTTCCCATTTCGGCCACAAGGATGTCCGGGTCTGAGGATCGGAGAAACTACGCCTTTGATTCGTTTCTTCGAATTGAATTTCTACTTGGTACCGGTCGAGGCCCCTCTCACTATGCTGTTATGGATATTAGAAGCCTTGAGAAGCACTTATTTATTTATTTATTTTCTCAACAGAAGGATAGGACCATTATGTTAAGTGTTACTTTGTTTGTTTGGAAACGAACGGTTCAAAAAAATTTGGAGCTATGATCAAAAGCTTTGAGCAAGTTTTCCGAGTAAAGACCTTCAGCTTATTATGATTCTGAGTTTTTAATTAGCCAATTATTATTAACAGTACTTCATTATGGAGGTATATTCCAGGATGTGTCCACGATCATCCTGGATTATTATCCTCCTAAACAAGAGAGAGTTAAGAAACGGTCCACCTAGATAGAAGCAGATTATACTGCTATAAGTTGTAAAATTATTTCAAACGATTATATGAAGTAATTAAAATAGAACTCACATGCTTTAGTCTTCTCTTTTGATTTGTGGGAAAACTATCTTTTGAAATCGGATCTTGATGCCAAAGAAGGTCGAAAACTAATGTTTTATTGGCATATTAAGCTTTTAATGAATAATTTAATAGTAAGATGGTTTAAATATTAACTAAAGTGTCTCAAACTTAATTCAAAAATATGAATGCATATACTATGATTTGAAGTCATCGGAGAATAGTAAAAAAATTGGAAAATCCTGTAAATGTATGGAATATGAAAATGATATTGATTATATATGTGTCTCTGTCAAAGAATATAGACTCATGAACAATAAATATAGAAAATCCAAAGTCAATGGAATATCCTTGAATATTCTTACGCATGGAAGTCAATTGCTGATCATAATCATCATTTGGTTTAACAAGCAACTTTATATTGTAATATGAATCCAACGTACCAAAGACGAAAAACGATTTTTTATCTATAATCATAGATTAAAATTTTTGATGAAACTTTAGTTATGGAGGCTTTTAAGGTTCAGAGCTTGCTGTTTGGAGAAACAGGGATAATTTATAGGTTTCTTTAATATAATAAAATCCAGCAGTCCTTCAAATTAACAAGAATTCCCCACTTTCAGGGGGATAGAATCTGTCATACAAGTTGCTTTTTTTAGAGTAACTTATGCATCAAAAGTCATTTCAAACTATTATTCCTGTAAAGGAGAGCAAGTAAAGGCCGCAATAGCAAAATGATTATGGCTTTGATCTCGTGTCCGGCGATTTTTCAATTGAGTATGAAATCTGATTCCACTAAGAGCCCGTCGCATAGAAGGGCTGATGCACAATAAATGCGCCAAGTCCTCACATTGGCGTGGCGTGGATGTGGAAGCGCCAGTTCAGGTATCATCTGACCGCGGTTCAAAACTGCG
This sequence comes from Nephila pilipes, assembly GCA_019974015.1. NCBI lineage: Eukaryota > Metazoa > Arthropoda > Arachnida > Araneae > Nephilidae > Nephila > Nephila pilipes. The sequence goes on from BMAW01053664.1 coordinate 719,584, forward strand.
AGGCAGACAGGAACCAAATAAGACTTTTACTCACAGAAACTTTCACACCAACAGAAGTTGTCTCTTTGCCTAATAGACCAAATGAAGAATAAACAACAATAGAAGAACAAGTGAATCATAACTAAAAATAATGAATTTTGTTAGCATTGACTAATTTGAGTAAAGAAGCCGTAAGAGGAATACTTTCCAATGATTCAGATCAGAAAATTTTTAAATAAAAATGCGTTATAGAAGAAATAAGCGCTAGATGGCAGCACAGCCTAGAACTACTGGTTGCATACACCCTCGACGCAAATCACTTGCCTCTGTATGTCTAACTAAGACAAACGCACTCAAAGTCATGACAAGTGATATTCTGGCTCTGGCGCACGTGTCGACGAGATCCGCCTCTCAACAGGAGACAACCGATGACTCAAATGGAAATTGTTCAAAGCAAAACTCAACACAACAGAGAGGGAATATGTATCAATTGCAGGGAATATGTATCAACGGCTGGAAAAGCGACCTTCTCAACAAATACTTTTCAGAACATTTCTCTTCGTATCATCACGGGGATACTGGAGTAGAAGTATACAATGGCTCTCTTCAACAACGATTCCAGAACGCCTTAATAACTATCCCGAGGGAGACGTTTCTTTTAGTCTAGTTGATAAAGGCGCAGCAAAAAGCCATCGTTCAACTTTTCTACTTCGGATCCAGTGGCAAGGAGTTTGATCCATCGCCGATAATCTAAGGGTCCCTCCACGGGATCGAAAAACATCATTACGCGGAAATCTCATTCAGGATGTATATAATTTATAATCGTGTCCCTGCATGATATCCTCGAAACTCTTTTTACTCTCATGCTAATGTAATTAATGGCTGTAATATAAATAAGTAAAATGTATCACAACAACTTTTTCATTTGAGTGGTTTATGTTGCTCTAGACTGGTTAGAATTAAAGATTATAAAAAGTAATATGCATATTAGTAAATTTTTTTTTACAATGTAATCATCATTTTTAAATATATCTAATTCAGATTTCATAAATGTAGTTCCATTAGGCAACAAATTATTATAATGGTATAAATGTTTCTCTAACATATTCCCCTTGATGATTTAATTCTTTGTATAGTAAGAACAATTATAAATTCTCATACGTATTAGTACGATGCGTAAGCATTTTTAAAAATGGAACATTATTTATATATATATATATACATATATATATATATATATATATATATATATATATATATATATATATACAAAGAAGAGGTTGTACTTCGCTTCAGTTCATGCTTTCCTTTGCATAAGTTCTCGAGGGATAAATGTAGGCTCGCAAGTGGACTTAATTTGTCAATCATAACCAAATGTAATCTGCGGATAGAATTTTAATAGGATGCATCGAGTGAATGAAAATAGGTTTTGAAAAAACCTATTTTCATTCACTCTTTTCATTCACTTCTATTGAGTGAATGAAATTCACTCTATTTTCATTCACTTCTATTGAGCTCTTTGGCAAAAGAGCTCAATCCGGAGTTGAATATATATATATATATATATATATATATATATATATATACACATATATAAAAGAAGAAGAAGAAAAGAAATACTGTAAATATCATTAAATAATTTTTTTCATATTCTACATGCTAGTATCTATTTTTCACATATTTTCCAGTTTTGTTCAAACGTTTGCTACACCGCTCAACAAGTTTTTGAACTCCGACGTCAACGAAATCTGCCGCTTGTGAAGAAGCCCAATCCATGACTGAAGTTTTCCTTTCGTCGTTGTTGAACCGTTGAAGAGCTCTTTTAAGAATCGAAACAAAAAAAATATCACTGGACTCAAGATCTGGACTGTAACTTAGATAATTTAATTGTTCCCATCCAAAAGACCAGATAAAACCTTGTGTTTGTGCAGAAACATTCACACCCCCTTCCGAACCTTACTGTCCCTCGCAGCCTTGTCATCTTAAACTTCATAAATATGACGGCGAATTTCAGCAGAAGTCAAGTTTCGTGCTCTGAAGAATCGAAGGGCGGCTCAATTTTCTTAAACAATATAAAACTTCTACGATTGAGCACACCTCCAGGCAATTCGGCTGCAAATGGCGTCTAAAAGCGCGCAAATGCGTCATTTTCACTCTCGTACGCAAACGGCTCTTATTTTAAAAATAACCCTCCAAAAAATACATAAAATAATGATCATTCAAGTATGCTACAGAAATAGAAGATCAGTGATTAAGAAAACCGCTTTTTCTCTGTTTACTATAAAAATAACGAGTTGGTTTTCTTTCTCTCTTTAACTGGCGTACGTTGTAAACATCAGCGAACCCCGAAAGTGGGGATAACGTCAGGGGGACGCAGCGGAAACGAGGGGAGATGGGGTCACTTTGGGTCAGACTGCAACCGTCTCTGTATTTTGTCCTGTCTCCATGCTTGTAACAAAGGTGAAATTCTAAAATCTATATATTTATTTGTTATACACATTATATCACCACATAAGAATTTTTTTTTCTCTTCGTATACTTAAACAAACATTTTATAAATACTTTGAATCGTTTTAAAAAATATCATTAAGGAGTTATTTACCTGAGATACTGTGTGAATACCATGTAAAATATTGTGTACGTACATATTAAAAAAATGTGGTAATGGTTTTTTTTACGTAAGTCTATGAAATATACATAAAAGTGTTAATTTGTGTGTAATGTATTTTTAGTAAATGAAATAATTTTACCATTATGTATTTTTCTGAAAACACAATACTTTTTTTTTTCTAAACTATTACGTTCCTGAACTTGTGATGATTTACACAAACACCAGATTTTTGAACTTGATAAAAATAAAGAAGTTTACTGGAAACCCAGAAAAACTACATTGCAATGAAAATATTATTGTTACTTTAAACCTTACTTTCATAATAATTTTTGCATGTTTAGCAGATTATATTATAATTTATATCTGCATTTTAATATAAATTTTGCTATTTCCTCATTTTCTTTACATATGTGTGACTTCATCCAGATCAACCAATTATTTGCGATATATATACATATATATTATGACCAGATAAAATTTTTCTTAAATATATGGCAGTTATTTGGAACATCTTGATTTTAACTGAGGGACATTTTAAGATATATTTGACGACATTAAAAAGATGCACAATAAAACGAAAGAAAAAAAAGATTATTTTGAAAAATACTAACATTTTTTTTCAGTTCTTGGAAAATAATAGTTCGAAAATTTTTTGGCATCGAAATACGAGGAGCGAGCGTATTTTTAATACCAGCCGTTCTAGATTATTAGAAAAAAATTATCACCACGCATTCTAATTTATAATCAATCACTTATCTTTTTCAGACTCATTTGAACAACATATTCGAAATGCTAAAAATTTATTCTTCTCTTTCGGACACATTTTGATCTACAAGTTTTTTACCCAATGAAATAATACAACTCCAATTTTAAAATTTTTCAGAAATTAAATGCACCACAAGCCTTACAAATTCATTGCTCATACTGACAGAGAAGAATATTCGAACATAAAAGCAATAGACATTTAATTTAATGTTTCAGCATAAGAAAATGAGCACTTTCCTTTATTTGCTTAAATTACACTATCATATAAGATTTTATAAAAAACAAGCGAACACCATCAAATCATTTTCATTAAATTTTATTTATCTGACACCAAGTACCGCGGAACAAACAAAAATGAATTCAGTTCAAGCCGAACCCGGTCTGGATACGATTCCCCAAACAATACATACGATTCCGGTTTAATGCTTTCCCGCCAAACTCCACCAGAGCGAAGGTCATTCGAGAACCTTGACTTACCTACACTGAAAAAAAAAAAGTGAGTTACGGCTCTTGGCGAGCGCCAAGCTTTAAATATAAATATTTTAGTCGCATGCCCACAGACATTCGAGTCAAGGCTTCACAGGTATAGGGGGAAATGATCGCTGGGCTTCTTTTACGTTCGGCGAGATCGTTCGGTACGAATCGCAGACGACATTTCAGAACTTTGTATGTGTCCTTGCTCGCAGGAAAGCTTGCACCTAATTCATATATTCTTCGTTTACAGCAATGCACGTCCTATTTTGTAGATAAAAGATGAATTCTTTTGTTACATTTGAGAAAAAAAAATTTAACATTATCGTCTCGAAACGAATAGTCTAACGAGAGAAAAAAACACAACCGCAGTTTTGCTAGATACATAAAACAAAATCTGTGAGGGATATATTTCGTTTTTTTCTGAAGATCTTTTTAATTGAAATATATATATATATATAGGTTAATAATTTTGCGGACGCATACGTGCTTTTCGCTCTCTCAACCTCCGTATCTTATATTTTTGAGAGCATCGTTTCGGTTTAACTCACAAAGAACTACTGTACGAATATTGAAAAAAAAATTACACTAACTATAAACTAAATGCGACTGGAAAACTTTCTTTTATGAAAGGTATTTAAATAAAATTTGCTCTCGAGCATGACTTCTCAGAATTAAAAATAAAACGCTGCAGAACTTATGGCTCCTGGAAATCCCTCAACCATTTATTTTTATGTTTAACAAGTTGAAAACTATAAAATTTAATCACTAGTCACCGGTTGTTCTGGTACAGTATGTAATTATTTTTTTAAAATATTATTTCTGCTATGATTTTTACCGGGTCTAGATTTTGATTTTAATATTTTCCGAATTATTTTTAACAACGATCGGCTTTCCTTCAGTAAAACATATCTTTTGTTTTAACAAAAAGGCTGACTCTCTCTCTCTCTCTCTCTTTAAGTAAATAATAATCACTTGACAAGGAGTTACTGCTTACAACTGAATAAAATATTTGTTTAGAAGAAAAATAACAATAATAAATTAAATCATCAGACTTAAAAAGAAGTATTTCTAGCAATAATTCCTTCAATATCTATGCTTTTAATTTCTTTTCCATCGCAGAATTCATTTTGATGAAAAGCGAAATTCGATAAATGGTATTAAAACTACTAATAAATCATAAAGGAATCAAAATTTTATGATTTTTAATGACTTTCCATTAAATTTAGTGAAATTAAGGTGAATCAACTTACCAGAAAAATACAAAAGCTATATATAGAATTCACTAACCTGAGTCTCATAAAAATCAGTGGTATTTTTTTAGCAAATGGCAACATACATGGAAACCAATGAAATACAAAATGTGTAAGAAGAAAATTCCGTCAATTGCATTAATCTTTGTTCGTTCGATTAATTACGTTAATCATCGTCTTTGTACTTAAGATTAATTACATTGATCTTAAGAACTAAGACAAAGTCTCTCACAGAAACATATATTTCGGAAGTTAGTTTAAAATAAATAAAACACTGTCATACACTCTACAAACTGTTCTATAAAAAGGTTTGAAAAAAAAAAGAAACAGATTTAACTATAAAAATGTTAACTTTTTTTTAAAAAAAAATTATTAATGATTCATTTGAATTCTACAATAAAGCACGATAAAACAATGAAGCGGACAATATTTATTCGTTTCGGATATTAGAATTAAAGCAAACGATACATATTAAATTGAACATATTTTAAGCTAAATGTTATTATTACTGGCGTAAAATTAAAAAATAAAACAAATCTTTACGTATCGAAAACTTTAAGCAATCCAGACATTTATGAGTTGAAGAAAAAGAATTTTTCCATTTTAATAGAGCATTCGCTTCTGTACGTAAATAAATATTTTTTGAGCAAACTGAATTAGACTGACAGTCGCCATTTTATTTATGTGCACAAGCAATACAGAATTTAAAAATTTGTCCGTGTAAAAACCCATAAAATGGTTATGGTAAGCTCATTTGTGCATTTTAATTTGCATTTCGTTGCCATGGTAACTTCATTGTGCATTTTAATATGCGTTTCTTTGCCATGGTAACACCATTTAAGCATTTTAGTTCATTTTTTTGTTGACATTCTGGGAAAGAATAACACGTGAAATTTCTTGTAATAGCTCCACTTGCATGCGCTGTTTTTAACTGATAGTGAAGAATAATAATATGCAATACTAGACGGTATAGTAAAGTTTTAATTATTAATAAGAAATAACTCATATATCTGTATAAAATTTATTCTTTACATCAATTTATTCTTATGTACATAATGTTGTAAATTACAGCTATTAATGTTGATTTGTTTGGTTTCGAGAAGCAATAGATTGAAGTAATCCACAGTTATGGAGAAGATAAGAACTCAATCTGCTGAATTCTGCAATGATAGTCTTCGAAGAATCAAGATATGCCGGAAGAAATGCATAATTCTAGATGGTGACTATGTAGAGAATAATAAATGAAAATCAAGTTTTTCTATCTCTCGATTACCGTTAGTAATATTAAGAACTTTCCGATATTTTAGAACATTAGTTAAAACTTTTCGATACTGCGGGTTCTACTTAAATCTATGCCCTCCTGAAAGCATACAAATCAACATAAATAGCTGTTATTTAAAACACTACGTACATAAAGATAAGTCAATGGGCTGAATGAATGATACCCAGATATCTCGTTTCTTTCTTAGTAATATTTAAAACTTCACGATGCCTCCTCATAATTAAGAATTTGTTTCAGTTGAAACCAAAGTAATTTCTATGTTCAATAGAAGGTTTTTAAAAAAGGTTATTTATATAGATTCAATGGTAAAATATGTAAAATATTCTAATTCTGAACAAACAAATTTAACTAAAATCATTGTTTTTAAATTGGCGGTGATATCAATTCTGCTTTTTTTAATTTTTATTTATTTATTTTGTAAAAAAAAGGAAAAGAATTGATTTTTGAACAAATAATCGCAAGAATGTTGTGCAGTGAGAATCACGATGAAAATTAAAAGTTTTTATTATACGTTAATTTACCTAACTACATATCAAGTTAATAAATCTTCCTTCCAATTAATTGTTCTGTTAAATATTTAAAATTAGTCTTTCAAAATTCAGTTTCTTTTCATTACTCCGTATTTTAGTATCTCAATTTTTTGTCCTCTAAAAATAAATAAAAAAATATTTGTATTTTTTCTAGCGTAGGTTTATAAATTCTTGATCATTCCTTAAGAGAGAGAGAAAAAATTCCATAAATAACGAGCTAATGAATAATTACTCAAGAAAAATCAGGAATAAATGAAATAAACACGAGTATTCACAATTCGGAATATTTTCCTATTTAGTTCAAATATATACTATACATTTTTAGAGGAAAGAAAAAAGAAGAGGAAAAAAAATTTTCATATTCTTGGGTCAGAAACTTACCAAAAAAGCATTTTGTTGGCGCATACCAAAGGTAACCTTTCGACATTTTTTCATTTTTATACTTGAATTTCCGCAATTAAGGATTTTGATAAATTAGATGACCTCCGATACGCTCTCTCACCTCTCATAGTAATCGCATGGTTCAAGAATTTGCCTCAAAAAAAATCTTATTTTATGACTTCGGCTAAAATCGAGACATTATAGGGATTTTGATCAGATGAAGAGGCTGGAATTTATACAGTCAGTTATGAGTCTCCTACGTATTCTAAGTTCACGAAATTTTTTATTTTGTAATTCAGGTATGTTAGTTGCTTTTAGAAAAAGCTTCTAGTACAATCGAGTGTATCAGTTAAAAATGAAATTTTTAATCACTGGAGACATCCGAACAGTTGAATCACACAAAGTTCAAAAATGGAATAACGTTTAAGCGTATACGCACCTATACAATTTAATATTTGTTCTCAAATTTATATGTTAAGGTACATATAAATTTGTGAGAGAGGAAGGTTGCGAGCACTTTACCTCACACATGAAGATGAGTCAAAAGACTTTTCACAAACCACTTGCGACGATCCATCTCAACAACCACTTGCGACGATCCATCTCAACTAAGTTTTGAGACGACAACAAAAGAATTCACAGTTTATATATGTTATATTGGGACGAAGCCATTACGACGAGCAGCTCGCCGTTCGACTCACAGCTGCATACGAACCCTTAGTTTATAAAAAATCACTTTCATAGCCAAATAATAGGGGTAAATAATTCACATTTTTCATTCTATCTTGAAATGAAAAATGTGTTTTAATTTGAATAGCTTAATTATATGAATAAACTTTTATTATATATACTCGCAATGTTATTTTCACGACAAGGAAATATATAAAATTCAGACTAGAGTGGAAAGGCCACTTTTATAGATCTATTCTTGGTAAGGTATCTGACGAAAAAATGCAACACTGATTACTTTTTTTCTGTCGTTTGCTTCGTTGTCTCCTTAACATACGTCACTCCTGTAAAATACATTTTCACGAGCTATAGAAATATATCAAACACCTTTTAATTCAATTTTTTTTCAAAGAACAAGAACATTAATTCGAATAGTTCGATACTTGGGATACTTCTGATACCGGCTTTTTTTATTGTACTCTTGTTATGGTTCTAAAAAGATGGTATTGTCCTTTTTGTATCATAAGAAATTTTAGATAGAGTACATTGTTCATAAAGAAATGTTAATAACTTCGCTGTTTTACAAAATTTAACTTTCGACTCTAGAATAAGAAAGTTCTCTAAACATTTTTCTTTTTAAAAACAACACCAAATGAAATGAAACGTGGTAATCTGGTCAATACTTTGCGGCTAAGGATCAGCAAGTCGCATTCCGTTTTCATTGAGGATCTTCGTGTGCACTAATGGAGACTACTGCTATACTCAATCTGGGTCCAAATATTTTTATTTATCGTATTTAAAAGTTAAGGAGAATTACGAATAAGCTCATGTCCCAGCATTTAATTATGGTTAAAAATTAAAAAGTTCATTGTTCATTGCGTCTCTGTTAGATATGCAAATGATCGAAGTGTCAGTCACGCCTGCATTAATGGTGTCAGCAAACACGAGACTACTAAGAACTCTTTAAAAAGGTTCTCCTAAAGCACGCAATTTTGATTCTAACTCGTATTTTGGTTGAAGTTTAAAATGCCTTTGAGAAGAAAACGACAGTCATTTGAACAATTGGACTCTTTCAGAAGGGTTGTAAAGTAAGACTGTATGAAGGCAGATGATCATTCTGTCGGATTGTGTGTCATATCGGTCACGCAGATGTTACAGTTTCACTCTCTTGGCAGATTTAGGTGCAAAGAAGTTATTTTTTCACGACAAGTATGCTCAAGAAAAGCCACACAGACTACAAGTAGGGAAGATCTAAGAATAGTCCGGCTAAACATAACAGCCATGCGAATAAAGATGATCTCTATGCATACTTTTGTACCATCAGCAGACAGCTACATGCTTCTGGATTGCTTGCATGACCATTACGGAGAATGCTCTTGACGCCACAGCAACGTCGCCAGCTTGGTACCATGCGGAATGACAGATGGTCATCTTTGTCATGAGTCTCACTTTTGCTTTGGAGAGAATGATAAACGCAGCCCTGTGTGGAGTCAATGAGGTCAGTGCTACGATGGACGATTTGCTGTCACTCTTCACGCATCCAGACAACAGGGTTTGGTGCATCAGAGGCACGATTACATAATGATGCCCAATCACAGTTGGTCTTCAACATGGCCACTTTGATGACCCAATGGTACATTAGCGAGATCCTTCCCCTAATGACTTTTTTTTGCGTGTGACTGAACACCCATTCCAGTCCTCTATTTCAACAAGATATCATTCGTGTTCATACCGCTGCCATCTCAAGAGCTTGCCTTGCAAACAAAAACAATATGCCTTGGTCAGCAACCAAACTTCATAAGTTTTCAACGGGTGACTAATCTGGTGCCCATTGAAAACTTATGGGATGCTACAAGGTGTTCAGTTTAAACCACACCGCAATCACAAAATTCGCAAAATCTGCATGCCTAAATTCAATATGTATAAAATGACTTGAGTCAAGACATCTTTAAGAATATCTATGACTCCATGCCATGACTTGTGGCAGAATGCATTAGAAATAATGGCTTCCCGACATCTTGTAGACTGCTGATTTTGTATTTTGACCAATAAATTTTGTCATACCCACGCTCAGTTTTTAATCATGTATTGGTGTTGGTGAGTAATAACTTACTCTAAAATATCATTTCAACCTGTTTATTTCTTCTAGGTGCAATTTTTTTTTATGATGAGTGTAGTACATCGTGTATCTCTAGAGCACCTTTAATTCAAAAGCAAAGTTCAACATTCAAATTAAGTTCATCATCATTTCAAAAAATATCAAATTAAAAAATACATTCTAGTA
>BMAW01053664.1:742281-834818 GCA_019974015.1 Nephila pilipes
GAAGTTACGTATTAATTTCTCTCAAGTCATGTTTTATCTGTTCAGTTTTATAATCTTTAACCCTTCATATATATTCCGAAAGTACTTAAATATTTTCATCATATCTGCGATATTAATAAACAAGGAACAATAAAAGCTATGCTATGCGATGAAAAAGATAAAACTGTGTTTAAAAGAATTTTTACCGTTATTCTTTGCGAAACTTACTTCTCTTGGTTATGAATTCACCTCCCTCCATGCTTTAAAAAGATATTAAGAATGGATATCTTTTTTAGAATTGTTTTTAAGAAATAACATTCGGATTATAAATTTCGAGCCAACAAGGCTTAGCTTTCGAAATTACAAAATGCAACAAAATTTTGTAACAAATTAATTTTATAACAAATAACATTAAGAAAAGAAGAATCCACAAGGAGAGAACCTTATTATAGATAACTTTATTTATGGAATCTTTTATTGAAAAATTTTACATCAATATAAAAAGTAGTATAACATTAAGTAAACTTTTAAATTGTGACTCTTTATTCAAATTATAACGAAAAAAATAATGTAAAAATTCACATTTATTTGGGAAAGACATACGGTTAGATTTTAGCCTTTTTTTTTAATGCTTCTCATTTTGACATCTACTTATTTTCCTTTTCCTCTTTTAATTATGAAGACAGGCTATAACATTGCAAACTGCAGCATTATTGAGTCATGGATTCGATTTCTGATTCCACCATAGATCAGAATTAATTAAATTATGCCTCAAATTCTTTAATTAGGCCATACATTAAATTCGACAGTTTCTAAGTGTCATCCTGCGGCAAAGTGGTGAACTCACTAGTTCAGATGTTGCTCTAATGAGGCACATAATAAAATCTACATTGTCAACAGTTATTGTGTTGCTCTAGTGATGTTAATTAAATAATCACATCTCCAACAATCGTATGAATTAGTTCAAAGAGGTTCTATCACATTAGTAACAATCGCTATGGAATTTGGGTCTTTAAAGCCTAATAAAATTCCCAGTTAGTTATTCTGAAATAATTTCAGAATCAGAGTTGGTTATTATACTTAAATGGTAAAAGAATTTTTCTTAAAGAGTGCTGAATCAGCACCAAATTTATTGAATTCTAATAACTTTTTGTTGTAAACATAGTAAGACGGTTGGGCAGTCTTACGTCGGTTAAAATTTGTGATGATCCTTATCTGTTACATCATAGCAATCCAACACTTCAGTATTTTATTTGAATTTATTGCTTAATAAGCCGCATGTAGTAATACGAAAATTAACATATTTTGAGAACTGCTTACAAACATGACTTGCATAGTTATTAAATGGCGAAACGTTCCTGATACCCAAAAATTGGGACGTATGTCCGAAATGGATACGAGAGCCTCCGGGGTTCTTCGCGCTACTTCCGAGGTATGTCCGAAATGCTTTGCAGTTTTCCTTCCCCTTCGCAACCCCCGGTTTCAATCGTCTTCGAAAGCCATTCCATTTTGAAGAATTGTATAAGGAAAATTATGTGGTCATTTGTTCTCATTTCGATTTGTGCTTTGCATCTAGGTATTTTGGATGAAAATAACTGCAGATTCTAGGAATAAATCGGTGTTTGTTTGTTTTTCCGAATTATGACATATACTTTTTTATTTTAAAGGATCTATTCGGAGAAATTGTTGAAGAAGCTGAGTGAGAAATAATTCGATTTGTTTTTCTAAGAACAAAGACTGTGTACTTAATTATATTTCAATATCCCGACAATTTGAAAGAAAATAAAAACGGGGACAATGTAATAATCCAATGAGTTTATTATTAAAAATAAAATACTCAGCATAATGATATATTTTGTAGAAAACATACATTTATAAGCATAGGAATGTCCAGCTATATAGGCTAAAGAAATATACGTTAATAGAAAAATGTTCATATAGGTTTGTGTGTGAAAACAAAATAATTTATTGGTAAAATGCATAAATTTCTAAGTAAATATATCTATATAAATATACCATATGCACTGCATGTGGTAGATTTATATAGATACCACAGTCATCTAACCAACAGGTGACTGTAATTTTTTCAATGATTAGCTTATAAGGTAAGTTGTAGTCATTTTTTAAGGAAAAAAACTAAATATCCTAGATTTTCAAAATCTGTCCAATCTCAGTAATTCTCAATTCAGTAATTCAATCTCAGTTAATTTAACGAAAAATGCATTCGGTCATTTTTTTAATAATAGCGATAAACCTCTTTCGATTTTTTTTTAAAAATCTCTTTTAAAGTATTTCATAACACTGTCTTCAAATTCCGAAAAGATAAAGGATAATTTGATAACATATCAACGCAAAACACGGGAGGGGGGGGGGAAAGGTATCAACAGATAATTTACAAATACTTAAAACCTAAACCAAGAAAAACGGAAATGCAACTCATGTTGCAAACAAAAAGATATCTTTTCGCAATCTCAGTGTAGCAAGATCTTCTGATCAATGGCCGAAATTTGATATAAGCGCGTTCGTTGACCGTTAGTTGCGCCAGAATTTAAAGGTGGCTTTTTTCCGAGCAGCTCCGGAGAAGCCCTGTCGAAGGCACCGGTCAACGATCTTTCGGACTTCTTCCTCAATTCCGCCCCCAAGACAAAATACTCATTGCCACGATTTATTTGCTGAGGAGTTTCAAGGCTGCACCTGTAACCCTCATTCATAACCTGCTCTCTCTCGGTTGAATAAAAAAAAGTATTTAAATAAAAGATGATATCGGAAAAGGGAACGTCCCGCGTTAAAATATGCATAAAATTCCTAAAATATTAATTCGTTCCTCGATGTTTTAAAGTTTCGTGTTTTAAAGTTTATCGTATAAAATCGAACGAATATAGATTTTGATTTCAGTAAAGGCATGGGTATGAAACCTATTTTCAGAAAATACCTCAAACGATTATTTCTGATTTTAAAACTGTCTCCGTCAAATGTTAAAGAATGTGAACAAAATTCGAAATACATTTTTCAGACATAAATATGTTCCAAATTCGTATATTTCGTGTAGTCGTAACTTAAGCATATAAGTAACTCCATTTATTACATTGTATCTTTAAAATTTAAAAACATTCTATCAAACGCACCTTTTCTTTTTCTTTATCATATAAAGTGAACAACATCACAGTATAGGAGACAAAATATGGAACACATCTTACACCAGAATAAAGTAGATTGATTCAGAAAATAGTGAATAGAACGTGAATTCCTGCTTCTCTCTTTGGGATAGCGAAGTCAGAATAAAATATTAATATTGGAGCATTTTTCCATCGGAACAAAAATGTTCCAACTTCTGATCATAATCTTTAATATCACGCAAAGATAAATCCTAATTTAAAAAAAAAAAAAAGTCGCACAAATTTATTTAAAATCGAATTGGATTTCATTAAAGAAAATTTGCTTAATCTGTATTTTCTCTTGAGTTACTTGTAAAGATGATCATTATATAAGATGAAAAAAAGTATCAGAAATTAAACTACCCTCTTCAACAACAGGATTGCCTCTCAAATTTAAGAGAGAACTAATAACCAAGATTAATCCATTGACAGCTCAATGTTTTTCTTTCGCTTCAAAAATTCCTTTTTTTAAGACCTATATATGTTTGAAAATTGAAATTAGAAATATTTTTATAGAAATTATTTCTTATATAGATTACGATAAACTATACTCTCAGAAAAATCGATTTCAGATGTTATCACAAAAAAGCAAAATTCGAGAGTATATTTTTTAGCGCGCTCTTCAATAAAGAGCGGGGGAGGAGAACTCGCAGTATGAACTAAATTTCAGTTACACAAGGAAGTCGCGGAAAAAAACTGTCAAAAGGGTTAAAGACAAATTTATTTCAGAAAATTCAGATTTAGTGTAAACAGAAAGAGGGGGAAATTCTGGAAAAGAAATATATATGTTTGCTGGTATTACAGTAATATATGAGTATTCAATGTAAAAAAAAGTTTAAATCGACTTTTGAGTGTAAGCAGGATTAGAACAGATATACTAATGGCTTACTAAAATGTGGATAGTAACCAAAAATTACGTAACATTGTCATTGAAACAAGAAAATAATTAGAATTAAATAATGCACAAACGAAAATAATTTTTCTTTTTCTTTAAACACAAAGTTCATTCAGCGAGTCATGCTTGAATATCCACAAGGGAATTATTTCTTTTTCTTCTAAGAAACCGATGTGGTTAATGTTATTTTTTGTTTCATCAATTTCTAAAATTTTATTTTTTCAGTCAAAATAAAAAAAATTCTGGCAGAAAATAATTTACATCTAGATTTGCCACTGCTGTTCTGACATAAAACTTGATTCTTACAAATTCATGTCAGCTTTAAGTGTGTTTTATTATCCAGTCTGAGCTTATCTAAAAAAATCCGTTATTTTAAGCACTCTGTGATATACTCGACAAATAGTATGATTATGCCATTAGTAGTTTTGAATTTCAATTTCCAAGAACTGAATATTCAACCTTCTGTTTAATCTAATCTAGTTGTAACTTGTTAAAAATTGTTTACGTTCAGTTAAACGATATGGTAAACACATCTTCTTACTTATATATAAATGTATGTATTATCGCTTTAAAGTGACCAGAATTAGATCCTTGAATCTTCTTACATCAAACTAAACAATTACTTCTCAAGGTGCCAAAGTTTAAACAAACTAATAAGTTATTCGCATAAGGTCAATTCTTTTCCTTTATTCTTGTTATAATCATAGCCATGAATGTTAAACTAAGTTTAAGATTTGGAGGAGATTTACTTAATCCATATCCAGATTTCCTGATTATCCCCATTTCAAATAATGATCAGATATGCGTCTCCTATATTGGTATGTCTAGTGTCATCAGATACGATGTATATGAGAATTTTCTCCAAATAACTTTCATGTGTCACGATACTTTTTTAAAATAATATTCCTGATAAACATCTCTTTCTTCAATTTATTTCCGGATCTTTAATTTCATAGCTTTCGCAAACAGATGACACTCTAATACTGATCAAGACTGGAATTAGATTAGATGAGGTCTAAACTACGCGGCTAGTAATACATCCAACTCCAGGAAGCCTTAGTCAACTAACGATTCTTGATGTGTCTACATTGAAAAATAATATGTAGAAATTTATGGACGTAATATGTAATGTAAAGCCATTCGCACAAAACAAAATATGTATTTTATCAAAGCAATAGTTGAATTGAAATACATCTGAGAAGAATATTAATACTGATTATTAGGCATTAATTTAAAATGATTTTTTAATTACAAGACATTTAACAATGTAAATATATTAGCAAACATCCGTAATTTGAGGTAACAAAATTCTAAGCTTCCTATTTATATGTTTAAAATTTGAGCAGTTTCTCCAAAAAATAACTTTTTGGTATTTGAGGCTCTCTGAAAGGACTCTATAGACTCCATCCTGTCAAGCCTATACGCACCGATACAGATTAATTGGCAGACTTCCTCAAGTTTGAATATTTCTGTAAGACCTATTCTGTTCATGTTCGCACTTCCTTGGAAATCTTAAGAAAACTTTTTATTGTACTTTTAATTTAGTTTTTCACGGAAAAATTTAACTACTGTTATCGTAAATAAAGAAAAAAAAACTTATTGAGTTAATTATTTATAGTAGAGTTATAACAAATCTTGTTGAGATTTGATGTTTGAAACAGAAGCTTAGCTTTCAGGAATAAGACAATTAAAAAATGAGACTCATAGTTATTAATATGTAAATATTTTCCATCTGACAAGGATTCGATAACGTGCTAATGACTACACGAAAGCGTATTTTTAACTTTCTTAGTGGTTTCAAAGGTTTGAAATTTTACTTTTTGATTTAAAATATTAGTAGGTTGGAAAAGGAAATAAATGTTTTAGAGAATTAAAATATCATAAGAGTACACCGAAGAAATATATTCGAATATCACAATACCTTCAATAAAAAATGATTTTTTCAGTACATTTTTCAGCTAATATGATACGCGTTTATGTGCTAAGTATATTTCAAAGGATGTGTTGATATCCTATTACCCTTCTCGTCAGTCATCTTAAAGTTTAATGATAAGATCTAAATTTTAATTTAAGTTCAAGCATAAACCAATTAATTAAAATAATTAATTCCATCCAAAACATTTTTATTTTCTTCTCAAATAAGGGATATGCACTCCACAGTTAAATTTCTTCCCGCGTGTATTAATAACTTCTATAATTTATCAAATAATAAGCTTACGAGAATATGATGCGAGTACCTCCTTCCATTGCTCCGACAGCGTTGAATTCTAATCTCACCAAATCCTCAATGTCCACCAGAAGAGTTCCATGTTCACCACACCAACATGTTTTTTTTACGTAACCTCTCATTTCAATTCAATTTTCAGTCACTTGATTATTTCGATTTACTCCGCTTTTAAAGTTTCTCTTCATTTGTCTCATCACGTTTCATTTGATTGGGAATAAGCTAGGAACTTAAATATAAAACCAGAAAGAAACCCCAGATGTTAGTCTCAGGGAAAACTCACGAATAGTTTCTGTTTCAAGATCTGACATTTTTTTCCCCTCTTTTAAAATTTTGTTGCAAAAGTTACTTGAAGGCAATAAAATGATTTTATTGATAGCAATTATTTTTCTACTTAATATTAGAAATTTTATATTTTTCCAAATTTTTTCATAAAATAATGGATACTCATTCAGTTGGTTTACTCTCTAGACGTTTTAAAGATAACATTTAGTCTACTATTATTATATCTTTATCAAAAAAAAAAAAAAAAAAATGTTCAGAATATTTAAAATAATATTTCAAAGACAAGAAAATCTGGGGTGAGGGGGTGGATTTAATTCCTTGAAAGGAGTTTAATTCTCTATTTGTCCTTTTAAATAAAAGAAAGCAATATTCTCAATAAAATTTATATCTTGTTTCGCAATAAAATTGTGCAACTTTCAAATAACTTTTATTTATTTAGCAAACTAATTTAATTTAGGATTACAACAATTTCCTGTGTAATAGCGGAATTCAAGAGTTGTATCTATAATTATTTCGAGTAACATGATTTGCGATATTCCCATTGCACGATATCATATTTCAGCTAACGATAACAATTATAAATAATGTTAATCGTTATAATGAACACATTTACATTACAATTTAAATAAACACATGATTCAGAATAAGCGTTCCGCCAAAGCAGAAGCCGCCACAAAACTTATATCATCGTAGAAGACGGCTACTGTAAAGAGAAATTGCTCAGACTTGACCCAGATCTAATAAATATTGTTAGTATGATTCAGCTTGGATTTTGGATAGATTAGAACAACTGACAGACGAGGGAGTGTACTTGAACTTTCCTGTAATCACCTAAACCTGTTAACAACTAACTTACGTGAAAAGGCATATCGCTTAATTTGTTTCATAATAAATGAACCACAGAGATAAATTTTCTGTCAGTACATTAAGTGCCCAGACGATGATAATTTTGAATGATCTTTCCTATTAGATAAGATTTAAAATCTACGTTTCACTCTCTCTCACTTGTTTAATTTGAGGCTTTTATCTGACGACTATTGGAACTTATAGGGATACCCTATTCCATGAGAAAAAGATTGTTATCAGAGAAACTTATAAAGTATTTCTTTGTTAAGCTTATTGTCAAAATTAGTGCAATAAAATTCAAAAATTTAAAACGATGTCACCTCTTTTTCATAGATTATAATTTAAAAATATTTTTTAAGAAATACACTAGTTGGATGTAAAAAGTATCTTTGAAATATAATTTCCCTTTATTAGCCACTCAAGGGGTTATTGTTTTAATTGGATCACTTTTGGTGTGCCAGATCACTTTTCAATTTTTTTATCGTTTGCTTCTATTTTAATTACATTTAGCTTCAATATATTCAATTCAATAATTTATCGTTTGCTTTAGTTTTAATATCGGAAATTTACTATTGGCCAGTTCACGATATTTCATCATTTTCTTTAATTCTTATATTTAATTGATTAATTTAATAATAAATATAAAAAATAAGCGGACCTTGGGTGGCTAAATCTGTTCTTTGCAAAACTTTGCATGGAACTTTTTTAGAAATTAAACTCCAAATCTTTTCGTTTTATCCAGAGAAATATATTAATGGTTGATTTGAATGAAACAAAAATTTTCAAATTGATTCAATCTTTGAAATAGTTTAGAAAGAAGTCACGAAGAACTTGCATTAACAAAACATTAATAGACTGTTCAATATTTATTCAGAATCAGTTCCTTAGAACATAAGTTAGGTGATGTTATGCATGTAAAGATAAATTTGTTATTTCAGTCATGATCATACGTTTCATTTTTCACCCTTCTCAAATCAAATAATAATAATAAATCTAAAGCGTATATTCAAAGTATTTTGTTATACATTCATGTTTTCTAAAAACACAGTTCATATCCATATCATTGACGTTCATGTGGATTTCTATCATAAAAAAAGTTTTTAACAGTGCTAGCTTAGAAAAAATTAAATATTAAAATAAATTTGAATACTACAAATAGATACCACTCTTTCATCCGTTTGAAATGTCTAATACAATTCAGTACAATTAAAAGTTGAAGGATTCATATAAGTATGATGTATATTCTGTATAATTTAATTAATAGTATTAATTTAATACATTATTATCATCTTATCGATAAAAAAAAATTTAAACTCTGTTTTAATAAAAAATTACAAAATTCTATATTTAAAATGCAACAGCTTTTTTTTTGTGGATAACAAAAAATGATTTTTAATTCACACTGATTGTAATAAATAGGTTTTGGCATAATTAATCCCGAGTAAGATTCAATAATTTATTCAATTCATTATCAAGTAAGTTAATCAGTTATTTTGATTATTTTCCATTCAAAATCTTTTTAATTTTTACCTTCATATCGTACGATGCAAGTCAGTATTTAAATCATTACGAAAAATATTAGGTAGTTGGGAAAAGTCATAATTATTCTAAATATCTTTAATTATGGCTGTATGTAGTATTAAAGCGATATGCGTAAAAATAAAACACATAAAAGCATTATTCGAAAGATTCTTAACCTCATAGTACTCCATCAAAACGGCAGCCAACTCAGCACTTAGCAACTTAGCGATGTGTGAGTTCAGTCAAACCTCCTGTCTCGTGAAGACCTATTGTGGGATTCGTCATATTTTAAGAAGGTTTGAGACATAAAGGGCAGCAACACCCACTAACAGACTAATAAAAATTCCTCATCTATTTCGAGATGCGGGCGATTTCTTTTTTTAATGCTATTTATTCTCTGCGGAGCGTGAGGTATGTATTTTTTTAAGCCCCATCTGGCCTTGAGGGAAATATAGCTGCCATTCTCGATTCCCATCTGCATTCCGACAACTCAACTCCTCTCGACAAGCAAAAAGGAAACAATGCTTTTTTATTCGGTCATTAGGAATCGTGCTTTGTCCGTTTGTGTGAATGTACTCTAATACTACGGACTGTAACAATTAAGGGTTGTTGGGTTAATATGAAGAAAGGCGAGACGATTAGGTGATTTGTAAAATTTTCTTTTGACGGCACTGCAGTCTCACTTTGACAAAAGCCGAGCTGTTTTTTCGATTTATATTTACTCAGGTATACTTTTTTGATGCTTAAAAATAACCGTTCGAAATATTGAAAGAAACAATAGTTGATTTCTGCGATAAAAATAATCGTCATATGCAATCAGGTAGTAATAGAAGCCTTTTTTTTCCAAAATAAAAATTGCATGTCCCGTTGTTACAGTTACAATGTTAAAAGCAGTAAAATAACTATACCGATATAAACAAATTTAAAAATTAGATTTGTGTTTCTTATTTTAAAAACTCATTATCAAAGTTAAATGAATGACTTGATTTAAATAACAGTTATATAAATTCTTTGCATTTCAAGATCATATAATATTTATTGCTCGTGATTTTTTCACAAACAAAGATGACACACAATTGGTATTAGAATACTTCGTTTAGCAAATAATAATTATCTAAAAGATTCACAGTTAAATAAATAATATTTTAACAATCATGAGTACATTTCAGATATTTCATTTTAAACCTTGAATAACCTCTAGCCCGCGGGTTTTTTATAGTTTCTAGCGGCCGACGTCATAAGTTTTTAGCGACCGACGTTTTTGTATCATCCTTATGACAGTAATTTTATTTCAAGTGAATTTGTAGTTAAGAACTGTGACCGTTCTTTTTTCTTACTATTTGGCTAAAAAGTTTCCAAAAAGTTAAATTCTAACTCGTTTATTGTAAAAGACTGATAATTTCATATCATTCATCAAAGATCGTTATCTTGACATTTCAAAAATTACCATTTCTAGATTCATTTAAGATAGTAATAGATTTTTACAATTTCGCCAGAATTTTCACTTTCAACAGTTCTGATGCTTATTATAAGCGTTTATCTATTTGTTAAAATGTTTGGCGTTTTTAATTGATGATAACAATCATAAATAAATCGTGGTTAAAAGAACCCTCATTGGATCAATACATATTTATGAATAAATCTCTTATGTATTATGTATATTAACAAATATAAAAACATGAGCAGATTGATAAGGGATAATTTAGAATACTGCTCTTGAATGTTTTAAAAAATCGAATAAAAAGCTACTAAAGAGCAATGTAATATTCCTTTACAAACTAAATTCTTTGCTTACTTTGCATTATACCGCGAGCACACACACACACACACACACACACACATATATATATATATATATATATATATATATTAACAAATTTTTTCATCCTTGGTTTATATACAATAAAGGATTTAATCTGAGTAGTATTACTGTTTAATTTCCTTAATGTTTAAGATTACAAAAGTCGTTGATTTAATAATAACTAGAAAATAAATTATATTACTTAATTTCAGCATACAATTATAAATACATGTCAGAATAGTTTCAGTTAAACTAACAACATAGGAATGATATTAATTTTTACTTTTGATTATAGATAAACTGGTTTTTCTCTTGTAAAGCCTTTATGAAAAATCTAAAATTTTGCCGAAAATATAATTAAAATATTTATATAGGATTCGTTGGTGCATGAATAACAGAATAACATTTTCTACGTTATATTATTGCTTTAGAAAAGTATTCTTTTTCTTGAATTTTACAACATTTAGACATCTAAACCAAAATTGAGTTATCATAAGCTGCTTTTGGCATTTTTTTAATTTTTTTTTATTAAAAATCTATAAACTCGTTCGAAACTTGGGGGGGGGGGGGCGGCGTTGTAATGTTTTTTTTCGGAAGCAGTCTTTATTTTTAATTATAAAACGGATAAATTCGGGGACATAGTAAACAAAAGCTGTCATCCCCCAAATATTTCATTCATATTTCTATAAAGATTCGTGGTGATTTATCATTTCCGCTTTGTAACTTTTTTACAAGATAATTGTCTAAAAAGAGGTGCCATTATTAACAAAAAATGATGTTAACAAACCATAATCCTTGAAAGAATCTTGACAGCAAATTCCGCTTCAGCTATTTTAGGCTAAACAATTAACCGAATAAAATCTTTTTTAAAAATTTTAGCGTTCTAAGAGGAAGCCTCTGAGAGCGCTAAAGGTTAAAGTTTTGTTCGTTATAATGGAATATCATGACCTGACGATTGTCGGTTTACATTAGCATAATCGCTTGTGTTGAGTGAATAATTCTACACCGATGCTTACAGTATATTACAGTCAACAACCCATAAATTATCCTCCATTCTTTGACTGTAGCTACACGAAAGCCTCGAAGGTTTCCCGATCGCCTTTCTTCCAAGCTGTGCTACTAGGAAGCGTCGTTCGTACGATACGTCGAACGACCTTGATCGGGTTTAAGCAGGAGAATGTGTGTGTGTGTTCTTTTTGTGATTCTTAAAACGATCTTATTTATTATTAGGTAATACTCGTTTTAATTTTTTGCCTTCGGTCAAGGATAGAAGGAAGGATATGCATAAATGTAAATGCATACTTTCGAAGCAGAAAGAAGAGAAGTTGATTGACATGTACGAGCGTTCAACCGATTGAAATTTGCAAAAATGAAAATTCAAATGGGCAAAATGTCAATCAATCATATTTAAAATGCATTAAAAAGCATGATAAACAAATGCATACATTAAAGTTTAGAACTATAACAACCAATCTCTATTAGTCAAAGTATATTTTATTCTTATTAATATACCTCTTAGACCATGCATGACATTCATATCGAATAACTAAGTCATTTTTTTAATTCAATTTTTTCTAAGGTATCAAATCTTCAATCTCTCTCTATATATATGCGAAATACCACTGACTGACTCATCACGAGATCTCAAGGACTATACAACCGATTGACTTGAAATTTAGCTTAGTTACTCATTTCGCGATGTAGACGCTCACTAAGGACGGATTTTACGGAAGTCTTATCCAAAATGTAATTTTCATCGGTTAATCTACTCTTATCCATCAGTTAGGTTATTTTTGGCGACTTTATCGCCAAAAATTATATGGCCGACGCCAAACGGAATACATATTTTCTTATATGTATATTGTGTATTATCACCCATTAAGTTTACTTGGTGAGATTTGCGTGTGAGAAATGGAAAAATAACAAATAATTTAATATTGAATCCCTGATGGAGGATTGGCAAGAATTTGGCGAAGGGGCTCTTTATGTGAAATTTCGTGCAGATCGAAAATAGGAAACGTACATATTTAGCGATAGAAATAAATTAGTTTGGAGTCGCCCGGTTGGTGAAAGTGTAATTTAGCTCCAAATCATAGCGGGATTTTGAAAAATGCTAAAATGGCGACTTCTTCAGGAGTAGCGCGCACGCAAGACAAACTATATATATATATATATATATATATATATATATATATATATATATATACGAAATACCAGTGAGAAGTTCTGGATAACCATTACTACAGACAATCAATTTTTAAAAATTTTAAATTTAGATTATCATTATCGTATAAAAATTGAAAATTTTCTTGATATTTTACGTATAGGTTTCAAAATATAATATTATGGTCTTCCCAGCGAAGCGGGCTGGTATCAGCTAATATTCGTATAAGAAACACATTCGATGAATGAAAACGGCTTTAATCTACTTAAGACACAAAATACTATTATTCATAAATTTAACAATCTTCCCACAGCATTGATTTCAATGCATAAAGTTAAACAAAGAAGTAAGTCGTAGGGGAAAAAAAGTATTTATGCATGCACAAATATTGTTATCATAGAAGGTATTTGGAATTAAAAAAAATTGAGAACATGCATCTTTGCCCTAAAAGATATTTTACAAAGTACATAATATTTAATTTAAAAATTGCATTTAATAATTTAATAAGTTTTAAATAGACGTTTTTGATTTAAACTTACAAACGAAAAGCACCTTTGAGAATTTTTGAGAGAACATAAAGAAAGAAAATATGTTCATGATGATAGTTATTACAAGCACATCGTAAAAAAGAAAACTGAAACAGTGAAAACAACTAATTTTAACTCGTCGTTTTTAAAGAAAGTGAAAATAAAAATTAGTAAAGTAAACTAATTAAGGTTCTGGTTCTGAACACAGGAAAATATTTTGACAAATATCTGTGATACTTTGTGAGAAAACTTCAGGAAATTCCTTTCAGCGATTTCGGAGTAAAACTTTTTTAAGCAGGCTTTTTTTAAAAATCTTATAATAACACAAAAATCGTAAATATAGTAATCCAAGTGAAGATAATGAAGAACCTATTTTTGGGAAGGGGTACAGGTCTTCAGACCAATGTTAAAATTTCCGTTTGCTTAAAAAGTATTTCTTAACTTTTTTCGGTGAAGGATTCGTGTATTTATATCTCCATCTAATACGAAAATTATTTAAAAACTTCCCCTCTAACATGCTCTGTGATGTAAAAATAAATGTTAAAATTCATTTAAAGATGATAATAGCCAAGATCGGATTTGATGCGGCTCTTAGTTATTGACGATAATGTTTTTTTTAATGTCCTTTTCTATTGGTTGAAACACCGAGATTTCCGACCAAAGGATTAAAGTCACAGAACATTTCTAGTGTGAGATGAACATTTTTTCTGAGATGCCCCCGCTTCACTACTTAGGATCTGATACACCGAAACTTACTAAGTAATCAGTCAATAAATAATCAGACAGGCAAATCTTAAACTATATATATTCTATCTCAGAATAATTCAAAAATAATTGTTAGTACTACGAACGTGGAGCATTAACTAACTCTCGTCCAAAACCAAAGATAACAATTGGAAATTCTACTTATCTCAAAACAGTAAAACTGAATCCGTGACGGGAATATTACTAATTCCTGAATCCGAGTCAAATATCAGCTATCCGACAGTCACTTAATTTTCTTGCACCAATATCGAGAGAACTATAACCTCGCTAGCCCCTCTATCTCCTCTCAGCACTTCATTTCTTCCAATACCTCTACTCCTCCTCTATTCATGACACTTCTAATGCATATAATAATGCTGATTTGCATAAGTCGCAGTTTATTCACAAGGGAGGTTCACAAATCGAATAGCGTCATAAAATAGCCCAAAAGGTAAGTTTAAAGAAACCACACCAGAACCATCAACACTACTTCAAAGTGTTAAAATTTGATATTTGAACAATTTCTCCAAGAAATAACAGTTTCAGTTTTTTAAGGCCGTAATCTTGGAAGCTGCATCTGTCTAACTCGCAGAAAATTCCGGCATTGCTAACAGTGTGTATAATGAATGAACTTCGAACGACCTTATCACACTGTTCGGCATATTGAAAATTTTTCCGGTTGAGAAATTTGAAATTTGTTTTAAAAACATTTTAAATGTGGTTTCACTGCTTTAATTCTGAATGAAAAGATAAGACAGCCTAAATTTTGAAATTGATTACTTTTATTACTATTTGAACTCTATATAAATGAGTGTTTATGTGGGAGGAAAGAGAAAAAGAGGACAAGGCAAGGATACTAGATTATGTTAGGAACCTGAACTATCTCTAACATTAATTTTAAATGTCATGCTAATATTTGCATGCTAAAATACGTGTATGTGGAACCTCTATTCAGCAGTGAAATATCACGGTGTTCGGAAGTGGTATTTTTATAGAATCGTAAAAAAAAAAAAAAAAAAATAGTTTGACATGCGGTGACGTACCTACAGCTATCGAGGACCAGGGCGGAAATCTTCCAGAGGCTCCGCTTATTGAAATGATCGCCATACAAAATATCAACGAAAATATATAATTAAAATGTTATTAAAATTATTTAAAAAACAAACAAAAAAAAATCTTAAGACCGAAGAAAAAACAACTTACACTTCGCATATTACAAACAAATATTTAAAAAAAATTATTAATCTGCCATTTTTGCCATAAGTAATGTTTTTAATTTTTCCACCTACAATAAAGCTAAAATTAATTTTTGGAAGCTTTGACTTCTGAAAATTTGTTATAGCTTCATCATAAAATTAATGTTTTTTAATTACTGTATTTTCAATAGAAAGGAATGCCAAAACGTTAAGTCTTATTTAGCTCGTTGTTCATCGAAAATAACTTTTAAACAACAATTTTGGAAAGATTTTCTCACTAGAAGTCACTAAAACCCACACGGTCAAAAAAGTAGTCTTTAATGCCAACTATACATATTTAACTTTTCCTAGTTTCCTAGTCTTAACTATTTAATTTCTGATAAGATTTCATTTTTTTCTGTCTCATCAAAAATTTCCATGAGGATTGAAATCAATGGAAATTCTTCAACAAGGTGAGATGATTGAACGAATGCACAATTTGGTGAAAAATAATCACAATTGATTTTACAGATGAAATAACACAATTTTCCAAAATCGCATCTTTGAAATTAAAGTTTAATTAATTAATTTTTTATCTTATTAATGTATAATCAAGTAACCTGTATAGATAGAAAACATCATTTTTTTCCCACTTTTTTCCAAACTGGCATAGTACACCGTTGTTTTAGGAACATAAAAAAAAATCAGAAATTTCACATTTTAGAGGCACATAAAAAAGCTTTCTTCATGCATTAGTTCTATTTTCTTAAATTAATTGTAAAAAAAGTTACATCCAATTTTGAAAAAAAAATGTACTAAATTCCCTTATTTTAAATTTTTTTAAAAAATTCGATGTGTGTATTGAATAATCTACAAGCACACAAATTTCATCCTGAAATGATTTTGTATTCAATTCAAACCATTCTTTGTCATCGTATTAAGATAACGGAACTCTACAGAGTAATGCTATACATTAAAGTAAGCAATCAATGAAAATTTTATAAAATAACACTGATGTATTTGTTATAGATGTAGAGATTACGAGAAAAAGAGGTTAGATTAAATTTATAAATAAATAGATTTATATACAAGTATGCAGAAGAGAAATCTCATTTACATTAGTTTTAATCATATAGCACACATCCATTAGTTATTGTAACTGCATGTGACTGGTCAACTCTATAACAACAATAAATTTAACAATATTTTGCTTGTACTAACATTTTGCATGTTTATTATTCTTTTTTCTTTTCGACATTAAGTACATGCAAATATGCTTTCGCTTCAGTTTGTCTCGTAATTTTAATAATGATGTCATACTTTACATACTTTATTACTTACTACATTTATACTTTCATACTTTATTACATGAAAAAGCTTTATTTCTCAAGCTTTTTTAAAATAAATTTTTGCTTTTAAGTTAATTGCAAGGGAAGCTTAAATTTATACTTATGAATTTATTAAAATACACATATGTTCTACCTTATATCATATATAATTGGGCCATGATGTATAAAAAACAATAATTAAGCTAATTTTCTAGTAATTAGCTGTGAAACCTGTCATATCTCTTTGGCATTCATTCACTTCGCGAAGACAGGAATTAATTCTAACACGTCTATGTGTCGGACACGCACATAAACATTTTTTTTTTCTGAGGGAGGATCCCTGTATATATAACTATTGTGTCTAACTGTGAGACATATTTTAGTTGAATGGTTAGCTTTTAACTATGTTTGTCTTCGACGTTTTTAATCTTATATTTTATCTTTAATTGATTTCCCCAATAAAATACATTTAATTACTTATATGATATTGGTTTTGATCATATAACTTTAATGAATTTTACATTATTCTATTTCTTGAGCTTCAATTTCAAATTATTTTATAAAAAAAAAAAAAAAAAAAAAAATGTAATATCTTGGTTTTGTGTTTGGCACAATATATCCCGAGAGGATTCAGTGCCATAAATTCAAACCAACCAACCTGTGGCTGAATAATTGTTTTGGGTCACATATGGTATCAAATTTCTTAGAAGCTTTTAAAGTAATGACGAATTCAAGCACTAGTTTCAAAAATGTTTCAATAATCTAGGAATTATATTACAACATAGTGTCGAGTTCTAAAATATTGTATGTTTTTTTTAAGTTTGGGCATCTTTTCCCCCTAAATTTTATTTTATTTTATTATCTACTCTATCGTTATTTAGGGCTTTGCTGTGTAAAGAGCAGACAGAATTCCTCAAAAATTTCAATAAGACATAAGCATAAAGATAAAAAAATAGACATACTAATTTCTTGAATTTTTGTTTATTTTATCTAATTTATACGATTTATAATTTAATATTATGTCAGAGGGATAGAGTATAAATTTGCTGCTAAAAGATAACACAAGAATAGTGTAAATATATAAAATTCTTGTATTATATTTAAGAAACATATCTTAGAAGCAAATTTTTCAGTTTGGAGGAATGAATATCTTAAAATTCTCTGTTTTTCAGATAACTCATAATTTTCAGATAACTCTTTTCTACTTCTCAATAAAAATAAAATTTTACCTGTAATTAAAACAACCAGGTCAAAACACAATTCTACCAGTTAACAGTTCAAATCAGTTTCGATCAACAATTTTGATGCTTGACGTAATTCTTTGATTCTTTAAAATATTATTTCATTGTTTTCAAATACATTTTTAAATTATAATTTTAAAGAAATCTGAAAGGAAAAAAAATTTCGACACTGAATGCTGCTTTTGAATTTTGTCTACGACATGTAATTTTTTTATATCCTTTCTTTGTGACACGATATTTATTTTTATTAGATTACAAATTTTCTTTTCCAACAAATATATCTAATGAACTAATACATTAATTCATAATAATCTGCAGTGACCAGTAAATGATTGATCTATTGGTCAATATATATTTATTTTCATTAATTCCTCTCTTGAAGTTGGTTTCCATTGAAAAGTTAGAGTGATAAAATAAATATGAGCTAGAAACTCTTTTAAAACATGTTCTAATTCATCTGTAATTAATCAGCAATTTATTACAATACTGAAGTAAAAAATTGTTTTGCTCTGCACATACCATGATCTTGCATTAATAAATAAAATACGATTTTAGTAAAAGTTAAATTTTACAAATTCAATTTAATTTTTTATACAATTGATTTAGGGATTAATATGGTTTCAAATTTAACAAAGTAAATTCATTAAAAATGTCTTTATCTATTATTACAGAGCAGAATTGAAACTCGAAATACTTTCTCAGTAAAATTTTTATCCAGTATAAATTTCAATAAGACTATTAACTCATTAAACAATTTCTCACTTTCAAAACAATATAGAAATCAAAATATGGGTCGTATTTTAAACAAGAAAAAATTATTAGTTCAAATTGAATCGAGTAATAAAATAAATTATGATACTCAACACATGTATTGTAATAATAATGTGTTTAAAAAAAAGGCTATTTGAAAGAACAGAGTCCAGAACTATTCTATATTATTATTATGCGGTCATATAAATATGATACATACAACCATTTGTCATATTACGACCTTAAAATATAAAAACATTTAAATATGCAATTTTCCGCTTAATCGTATTAAATTGGAAATCAATTGCTACTTATATGACTTGGAAATCGGAATATGAATATTAATAATGGAGAAATTTCTATTCGACAGAGAGCTGCCGAGTTTGGATTTCATTCTCCAAGTAGCGTAGATGGCCTGAACAGTTCTACTTTCTCTAGTTCTAAGAAACTGCATTCACTCCATGTGCATTATCAGAACCGAAAAATGTGCACAATTTTATCTGAAGGAGGATCGAAAACATCTCGTTTTACTTTTCCCTATGGCTATGAACTTAGGATATTCAGCTCACATATTCCCTCCCTTCTCGTTCTTTCCCCTTCTTTCTTTTCTTTTCTTTCTTTCTTTTCAGAGTAAAAAGCAGTTGCCTCTGACCCACTTATCGTGGTTGAATCTTTGTGGCCAAAAGGAAGAAAACGTTTGCCGTGATTGTGACACAGTTTCACAGTGTACAATTAACACAATGTATTCCTTACATGAAGAAAAGAGATTAACATTTTTTCTACGGAATGTTTGTATATTTAAGCAGATAAGTATATCTTCAGGTAAAATTGACAGTTAGATAAAAGTCACATGTTTCAAGTGCAGAAACATGCATTGGTTTAGTGTCCAAAAGCGATTCTACATAAGTGCCATTTCATTCTGCATACCTCGGTCGATCATCCTACAAAACATTATCTTTTATTTATAAAACAAGGAAAGTTAAACCCTTAGACAGGCATTTATCAAAGCAGCATATGGTCTTTTATTGTATACTATCCAAAAAAAATTCTACAAAATTTAGAAATTAATTTAATTAAATTCTTAAAATGTCAATAATTACTACAATACTAAACTGCAATTTTTACTGGTATTTTTGAACAGAATTTTTAAATACGCTTGTAGGGGGATCGAACCTATATATCAATATTTTTGACACAAGCTACAAGGTTTAGAGAATAAATAACAGAAGTATAAACAGTAAGTTACTTGAAAACAACAATATATAAGAGAGATTTTTTATTAAAAAAATGAAATTATACTCTACTCAAAATAAGCAAAAAAAGAAGTAAAAGTGTCATTTTAATTAGTATTGAAAACAGTATATTCGAAAACATTAGCTTAGACTAAATTTTAAAGAATTCAGAAGGAATTATGAATATTATCTTAACAGCGAGTTTAGCGAGCTTTTCACTTTTATGAATCAATCGATAATCAATTTTCTGGAATTTGAAAGTATGCCCAAATTATAATTGATGTATCGGTTACCATATTGTACATGTAAGTGACTTCGAATATTAAAACAATTATACTAAAAATATTGCTTCATATTTAAAAAAAAATATTTTGAATATTAAAATTAACACTAAAGTCAACGAGACATTTAATTGAAGCACAAAACCTACTCACTGTTAGTAACTCTAGAAAAAACAAGCTAGCTTGTGTAATTTCTAGCCATTTCACTAAATCAACTGTACTTTTTCACTTGATATATACTCGTAAGTAATACCAAATCTAAGACATCAACCTCATAACTTTACTTTGAAAAAAATAAGAAAAATATTGAATTTGTGGATGAGAAGTATCGAATGCGAAGGAAGAAGTCATGCCTGATATTAATTTGGAGAGCAAATTGATCGACTAATTAATTCATTGATATCACGCAAAAAATGCAACACTAGGGTTATAGAGAACGGACCTTAAGATTTTGAACTAAAGTCAAGTGATAAGGATAATCCCTGAGCTGGCACCACACTCGTCAGACTTCCCGACTACACCAACGTGAAGATTTAGAGCCTCGATATATTTAATGTGTATCATCAATGCAACACGGCGGATCTTTAATGTAGAATCAGGACTCGAACCTACGACTTTACAAAAATAACGCTTGCGCGAGCTCGCGGCTATGATCACTTGCCTACCATGGTCATTTGGAGATAGAGATGGTTTGAGTTCAGAAAATATTTGTGTTTTGAATATTGAAATTTTTTGTTTGTTTTTAGGTACAATAAGTCATGAAAATATGAATCAGAAACTTTGGCAGGCAAATTTTCGATTTGTATAATAAATTCTTGCGGCAGTAAATGTTGAGACATTTTTTAGGGTATTATATGTACTGCGAGCATCAAACATAACAAAAACATCAAAGCATTTTATTCGATAGTTTAATGAGTATTGGGATAAACTTGTTTTGAAGCGATTGTTACAGTTACTTTTTGTTTTCGGCAAAAATTTTCGTTTATTATCACTAAAAATTATTACAGTTTAGCGAAAAAAAGACAGTATTTTAATATCGGGCAAAAAATTTCAGACAAGCTCTCCTCTACAATTAAATAATTTTTTTCCTGAGTAATACAAAAAAAAATCAGAAATAAGTCTATTTCTTATTGCCTATCCTTCCTTTGTTATTTTTACCAATAAATCATTATTTTATTACTAATAATTCCATATGTTTGTTGATAATCCCGATGAAAATCTATAAGAATAAAACATTCCATAAATTTGCAATAAAATTTCTAGAGCTCGAAATGAAAATGAAATTTTGCAAACGTCCAGAGTGATTCTAATTATATCATACATATTCTGGTAAAGTCTCTCTCTTTCTCTGATGGCACCATTAATTACTTTTTATAAAAATCAAATAAACTGTTATACACCAAAAGAAAAAATTAAAGATTCGAATAGATAAATTTATTTACATACTTCTCACGTTACTTTAATCTCGTTTCAAGAACAACAACAACAACAAAAAAACTACCTTAAAATTCCTTCTTTGTTTTTATTTTGATATGCTATTTTCAGGAAATTAGTAATATTTAAATTCGCGGTTTTCATAATTTGATACTTTCTCTTAATTAATCACAATGTTAAAAACAATATTAGAGCTCCCCCCCCCCCTCCATTTTAAAGAATTACTAGCCTATTCCTCGTTTGTTCCTCTTTGCCCTAAATTTTTATGAAACTAATTAGAGATCGTTCGTTCTCTACTTTTGAAAATAATAGACAAAAAAAATATTAACGATAATAAATCAGCTGGCAATGTCATACTTTTTTCATCTTTATTTTTCGACATATGTAATTTTTTAACCTAATAATTAACTTCTTTCACATTAATTGCGTAACTGATTGCCAATAGGGACTTTATCGAATCATCTTCTAACCGCAAAATGCGAGGAATTTTCTCAGGTTTTTCTTTTCCGTCCCCCCCCCCCTTTTCATAATAGGAAGCCACTTTTTCGAAATGATCGTTCTACATCTTCAGATACTTCAGTTGTCACTTGCAACATCTTTGTGACAGCCTTAAATTTAGTATACCGTAGATTTTTAACCCCCATTCGATTGGTGATTTAATTTGAAGCTGTCGGAAATAATGAGAAAAATTGATGTGATAGAAAAATAACGTTAAAAATGTCGGTACATAGTGATTTTAATTTGTGTGTGTGTTTTAAAAGCCGAAATGCATAATATATATAAATACATAATAATACATATTGTTCAAGTCCGATACATTACTTTAAATCATAATATTGAAAAATGTATTACATAACAATCTAATTAAGTTTAATTTATACAACATGTTCATCAAAATTGTGTTATCTGTTTCTTAATTACTAATGCATACAACAGAAATTTTTTTGGTCGGATTTGTGATTTTCTGTATACATATAACACATCGATCAATAACTCCCGAGACTAACCCAGAGATGGCGCTCGTAGTAAACCAGTAACCAGGTCTTTCTAGAGTACTAACCTTTGCTTGAAACGTGTCAAAATTTTAAGTCGATCGGACCAGGAAAAAGGTTTTTTGAAGTGAAGTGAAAAAGGTTTTTTCCAAGTGGGTGCCGCGATTGCTTTCGATGGAACAAAAACAGCAACGAGTCGATGATTCAGAAAGCTGTTTATCGCTATTTACTCGCAACAAAAAAGATTACTTGCTAAAAAAAAAAAAAAAAAAAAAAAATGGGGAAAAAAAAAAAAAAAAGATTTGGAAAAGCGTTGGAACGATTGTATCACCCTAAAAGGTGATTAACAAAAGGTGTTATGTTGATGAATAAAAAAAAATTTTGCAAAAAAAAATGTTGTTTTCAATGTTAGACTCGGGAGTTATTGATCGATGGTTATTGATCGATGGTTGAGACTCGGGAGTTATTGACATGGAAAAGTTCAAGTCATGACGAAGCACAGCTCTCGGAGTTCGGCATCTTACCCGTCAAGTGTAAATTGCATAAAAAGAAAATGCATTAGAAGAAAATCTAAAGTTTTCTACTTTAGAAGAGAGTTTTCACAGGATTTTATTAAGGAACTAGAAGTTATAATATGTAAAATATCTGAATTACGTGAAAACGAAGACTCACACGACTCAGAAATGAAAGTTGAAAGTATTTTTACACCTGAAAAGCAATGGTTTAATTTTAAAAGACTGGGTAAATTGAATTTATCATATAGAGAGAGGGGGGAAGGGAGAGGAGAGAAAAATTAATCATCTTTAAAAAGTTTAGGAAACTCAAAGGACAATACTCACCAAATGAGCATAGTCTGAAGAGTATTTGGGTCAAAAAAAGAAGTCAGAAACAAACGTTTTTTTTTTAAAGAATATTAAAAAAAAAAACAATAGTAATCACTTTGATTATATTAATCGGTAATTGATGCGAGTAAAAATTTGTTAAAATAATAATGTTCATTTGAAAATTGATATAAATTGAGACGCGAAAGTTTCGCTAAAATGTTATTTAAATATCGAGCCACTAGATCCCTATATAAATGCTAGTTCTAAAAAAGTAAAGATATTCTTTTATACATTACGATAAATGAATAAGATATTCTTATCGACTAAAAAAGTAAGTTTACGTTTCGTATTATACATAAATATGAAAGTTTATGTCAGAAGACGAAGACGCAGATACTTTTATCAGTGTTGAAGTTTTTGTTCACGATATGCCTTCAACAAAAATGTAATATAAATTCTTTTCATTATCACTGAACAAGACATTCTGAGAGATTTGTCTCTTTATCCACATATGTAAATTGTAAGTTTAGATGAAATTCCAGTTTTCAAAATGAAATTGTATATTTTTAAGACGAAACGAATACATTTGTAGCATGAATTCACAATTATGTGCTGTATAATAAGTATATTATGATAAATGTTTTTAATGATTAAGACTCCGTCTACCGGCCATTTTGATTTCGTGGACGGAATGTTAATCCTATGGAATTTCGACTTTTGTTCTCAAATCTTTATTATTTGATCTATTTGAATGCAGTTAAGTGTATATGAAAGTGCAAAAAATAATGAATGCTTCTGCGGAATTAACATTTTCCCTTCGCTTTGTAAAAATATCTTAAAAATATTTTTAAAAATAGAAAGAAAAAAGTAATTTCGCAGAAGCCTTCATTATTTTTTGCACTTTCATATACACTTTATTGCATTCAAATAGATCAAATAGTAAAGATTTGAGAACGGCGGTAGAAATTGCATAGGATTAACATTATGTTCACGAAATCAAAATGGGCGCTATACGGAAGCCTTAATTAAATGAAGAATTAATTTTTAAATCTATCCTTTTATAAGTATTCTAAAGAATTAAAAATCACAAAATATTCATAATTTTATAAAAAATATTAATGAATGAAATATATATTAACGGACATTTTTGTGGATATATACAAGTGTTGTTTTCAACTCCCTTCCAAAAGTGATAAAAAAATTTTAGTATTGAAATTTAAAACAGCATATTTGTGTATGTATTAGCATCACCTGTAGTCTAGTGGTTTTGATCGCGAGTTCAAGGCTTGCGTTCTTTTCGTCGAGTCTAGATGTCACCAAAGACATATCGAGTAGCGGTGCTAATTCACGTTAAATCTCTCGAGGTTCAGTGGGATGGTGTGGAAGTCAGGGAGTGGGACATCAGCTCAGGCATCGTCCTCATCTTTTGACCGAGTTTCAAAATTATGAAGTTGGTTGCAAAAAACCCAAGTGTTGGTTTTGAGTGTGACATTTAATAGATAATAAATAAATCAATACCTATTCTGTATTGTTACGCCAGTAATTTCTTTGAGTCTGCTCTAACCGGAAATATCATCTTAAATTCTAAAATATGAATTTGAAAAGCTTCAAAAAAATACATACAAACAAAAGTCGTAACGCATAGCTTCATCAAAAAGTATCATATACTCCGTATCCGTTAAAAAAATATTCCACACGTGTTTATAAAAAGTCTAAACATCTTGAGCTTTTATTTACATTAACATTCAACTGTTTTTATTCCGGAATCGACATGCTTGAAACTGAGGCAATTCTAAATTACATCTATTGTTAAGAGCTTTCGAATAAACATTTCATATACAGAGACCCAGGTATAGAAAAAAAATGACGAAATCTTAACCCTTGTTTTGTTTCCGGTTTCTTCAGAAGCTTCTAAAAACGACCACAATTACCAAAAACATAAACTTGAAATTTCCGCTAAGGAGCCCTTAAGAATCTCAACAGTAGTCAAGTAACGTAAATACTTAACAGGAAGAGAGAGGACGAGCATCTTAAGAAAAATAGTCCAAAATAGATGATAGTTATACAAAGTACACCTTTGCGTCGTTTGAATGTAAACTTGTATTTAGCAGTAGGTTGCGTAGAAACTCGAGAAAAAAAAAAAGGAATAGATTATTAGGAAATTTCAGATCTATACTTATGTAACTATTGATATATAGAGAAGCTTTTATATATTTGTTCAGTGACCGCGGTAGCCTTGAAGTCATGGCCACGAATTCATAGCCAACCTTGTTTCGTCGAGTCGTAAGTTTGAGTCCTGATACCACAAAAGATCACCATGTAGTGGGGCTGATGCATATTAAATCTAGTAGAGGTCCCAAGTCATCCCGTGGTGTGGAAGTTCGGAGAGGGAGGCGTTGTTCGCTAAGGTACCCTTAAGAATCAAAACAATAGTCAAGTAACGTAAATACTTTTCATGAAGAAGACGTGCATCTCTAGAAAAAGAGTGAGCCTTTCTCGTCACTTGATCAAAATTCATAATTACGAGGTCCGTTGCCAATAGCCGTCATGTTGCTTCTGCAACGTTAATAAACAATCAATTTTTTTTTTTTTCACGAATTCTACAATACGTGTTAAACTAACTCTGAATTTTTTATACAATAGAAAATGTTCCAAGTTAATGAAATGAATAATTAGTTTGTCATAATAGTAAGCAGAATCACACACAGTCTGAATATTTAGTAGATAATTAGTCTTAATAATTCATATAATTCTACAATATATATTAAACTAATTCTGCAGTTTCCTGCAGTTCTTTTAATAAAATAGAACATATTCCTGTTTTGTGAACTGAATAATTTGTTTGTCGTAATAGTTTTCTGTAGCCTTACGTTTTCGTACAAAATGATTGCTCTTTAAAATCAAACTACTTTGACACTTTTGACATAAATGTATATAAAAAAGTACAAAAGTAAACTTTCTTTGATTAAAATGCATATAAAAAAATTAGTTATAAAATATATAATCTACTAAATCAAAAATTTATTATTTTTAAGTAATTATATATGATCAAAAAACAATCAGATCAGAAACTTTTTCTCATATTTGTCGAAATCCATTCGTTTTTATCCTTCTGTACAGAGAAAAGAACAGTTCGTTAGTAAAAAATTGAAACAACTAAAAACATGTATTGGAACTAAAGAAGTTAAGATAATACATATGAACAGTAGAACCAATAAGGGACAACTGGTCTGGTCCGATAGATGTCCTTTATATACATATATATTCTCTCTCTTTTATATATATATATATATATATATATATATATATGCAAAGACAGAACATTCTATGTGCATATAAATAAAATACGATATGAAATTAAAATTCCTTCATGTTATAAATTACAGATAAAACAAAAATTGATCATGAAAGCTACTAATCTCTTACGGAGAAATTTAATTCAAATATTTGTTTTGTAATTTTTGAAAATACTATCAAAAATAATTCTAGTAATGAAAAGACTTCATCATTAAAAAACGATTAGAATAAATTATATTTTGAGTATTTCCTATTTATCATTCTAAAGATAAAAATGGTATTAATTTTTTAATGCTTAGTATTGGGGGGGGGAATGCAAGAAATTATAACATTCGTATGTATTTAATTATAATTGTTTTTCCCGCTAATGATACTTTTCCCTATTAACAGATATCGATCATAAAAACTTAATTTGAAATCAGTCTATTTTATTTTAAAGGAATAATAATGAATACAACAGTATGTAAGTGGAATATTAATGTATATTCTATTCATGAAATAATCTGAAAATATTTTGAGCAAAATAAAGTTATAACAACAGTAGAAAGGGAAACACTGAAAAGATATTTGAAACCTGAATAATAAATAACGTTTGAAAAAAAAAAAACGGAATGTGAAAATTAAAAGCTAACTGATATTGTTCGGATTATATTCATAATAATTCTGAGTCGTGATGCCTTCCATTAAAACGTAAATTTACTTTTTTAACCTTTTAACAATGATATTGTGTGATTCTTTGCGTGAATGAAAAAAAACACTTGAATAATACTCTTTCGTCTATGCGAAAAAATACTGTTCTTTTCTGTGGTTATTTTAAATAAAAACAATAATTCGAGATAAAAACCAACGTTTTTATATGGTGGCTAAGTTTATTAAAAAATAATTATTGAAATATTAGTTAAAACTTGTCGCAAATGTCTAAATATTATATTGTTAGGCGAATAAGAACGATTCCCAAAGTTTCACAGCTCTAGCTTGATGGGAAGTTGGTTAAATTAACGATCGAAAATTTGATGACACACACCAAGTGAAATAAGTAATAATTTTTAACTTTAAAATTTACTTAAAAAGAGACATTTGTGAGCGTATAAAAAATTCATAATACTCACAAAATCAAAACATGGATTTGAAAGTTTGTAAGTCATTCTATTAAAAAAGTGGTAACCAGAATTCAGAAAAAATTATTGTGATAAGACACGGCGCCAAATATTGGAATTTTCCTTTCTTTCGAATGATTACTGACTAAAAGTCAGCAACTCGTACTATCTCTCCTTTGTGAGTAGAAAAGATTTACGATACCTCATGTGGCGTATGGGGAAACTTTCTTTCTTGCAAATGATTACTGACTAAAAGTCAGCAACCCTTATTATCTCGGAGATAGTAAAAAGGAGATAGTATCTCCCCTTTGTGAATACAAAAGTTTTACGATACCTCATGTGGCGTGGGGAGTGCCCGGTGTTCCCAGAGGGGGAAAGAAATTTTTTCCTCAATCCTAAATGCACCGAGGGGAAAGAATATTTTGACTTATTAAAATTATTGAAATATTAGTTAAAACTTGTCGCAAACGTCTAAATATTGCATTGTTAGGCGAGTACGAACGATTCCCAAAATTTCAAAGCTGTAGCTTGATGGGAAGTTGGTTAAATTAACGATCGAAAATTTGATGACACACACTCTCTCTCTCACACACACACACCAAGTGAAATTCAGAAAAACGTTTTAAAAAAGAATTGTTTTATTATTTGAGGAAAAATTTGCATAATTAGAATTAAAAAATAAAGTTTAAGTACATGGTATCTGTAACTAGTGGCATACCCAGAAAAAATTGACGGAAGGGGGCGAGTCACAATTGTTTTATTCTTTAAAAAAGATTCATAAGATTCTATTGTTTATTTTGTTTATTATCCATGCTTACTTAGTCTTTAATCCACAAAAATAAACTAAATATTAATTCCAGAATCAAATTCGGTTTGAGAACTAAAAACTTACAGATAGCTTGAACGTCACAAACAGCTTTGAAATAAAACAACAGAACAATAGAATAAATACTTTTAAATTTGGTTGGGATTTCCTATGTCAGGCATGTTATTTTGTCTGTATGTGAAATTATAACGGGAATGGGAAGGATGGTGGTCATATCCAGTATCAGCCGCTGTATCCCTCCATTTGTATAAATTTTCTTATAGAATGGTATATCCAGAAAAAAAGGTCTGGATTCACCATTAATTCATTATTTACATCAGACAAATATGTTTCTATTTTATATTAAATTTTGTAACAACTGCAATAAAAAATATCGATATTTCCTATTTTTCTATGCAGAAAGCTTCTTGTTATGTTAATCATTCATTGCAATAAATGTCACAAGATTACAGCTATAATACAACAGTTAAAATAGTTAATACTATATTCATAAACTTTTAATCAAGTAAAAGTCTGATAATTTAAATTTATTATGGCAGAAATAAATCATACAATCCATTTATAAAAGAGCTACTTTTTGGGCATCAAGTACTTTTTATCAGTAAAAAAATAGCCAGAATTGAGTCTTCTTTCTCCTGTTGAATAATTTTTCGTTAATTATACTTTTTTTTTCAATTTTTACCTACGACTTTTATATAATTACAATAATAAATTCAATTTTATAGTTGTTATTTAGTTATTATTCTTATATAAAAGATGTTTCAGAATAAAAGAATTCAGAGAGGTTCACGAAATTACACGAATTAGCCATTAAGTGCAAAATTTAAACATATGTTGATTTCAATGTAATGTTTAAGAGCTAGCTCATTTCCTTTTAAAATTGAAACGAAGTAGCTAAAGTATAGCTAGAAGTACAGCTGTTTTTAATTTGAAGGGAAAAGTAACTGGTTTGTCCTTAGGGTTTTAAATGAATGTTATTTAAACAGACAAATTGATGTATGCTTCGTTAATTGCCTCGGTAACATCTGTGTAGGTAATTTTTTCTGGTTTTCTTTCAAAGTGAGATTGCGCGGCCGCGGGTGATAAGTAGTCATGGT
Organism: Nephila pilipes; assembly: GCA_019974015.1. Lineage (NCBI taxonomy): Eukaryota > Metazoa > Arthropoda > Arachnida > Araneae > Nephilidae > Nephila > Nephila pilipes. The sequence goes on from BMAW01053664.1 coordinate 771,997, forward strand.
CGCGAACTCACAGACAGCTCTGTTTCCGTCGAATTTGGTGGATTCGACGTCTGATGCCTCAGAAGACCTGTCGTGTAGTAGAATTGAGGCACATTAAATCTGTTGAGGATCAAAGTCCTCAAGGTGGGATGGTATGGAGGTTTGGAGAGTGGAGGAGGAACGCAAATCTCTCCTTTGTCAATTAACTGTAGATTCAAAATAACCCTTTTTTTGCTCCTAAGTGAGACAGGAACAATCAATCGACCAAGGATGGTTACATATATAAAGATTGGTTTTCGGTGAAATAAAGTCACGTTAGAACTACATATTGAGCGATAGGGAAGAAATTTCATAATTCTGGACCATGGCCAAGAGACAGGTATATACCTGGACGAAACATCTTAAGATGGAAGTGGTCAATTAGAATTCCTTGTCCAACAACATCCATTATTCTTAACGGCAGACCTCAACTGAATCCAACATCAAACTCACACTCCTCGAATATCGGATTGCTGTTTTACCAACTAGACTACCTCTATTCATACTCTCATTTAAGAGTAATTTCTTTAAAATGTGCTCCAGAAAACTTTCATGTTTCTAATTTTCATGTTTTTCTTTCTGGCCTGACCATAGCCAACGTCAAAGTTAGAACTAAACACCTGATTTACAAAGAGGGTTATGTTTTTCTTCTGTGAATTTCATCTAATACGTAGAAAAATGAAATAAAAATGATAGAAGTACCCTGTGACATTCGATACACAGTAAAGTACCCCTCATGAAACGGTCGAATGCAAGAATAAAACAGTTTAATGAATTAAAATCAGGTCGTGGGACAACCTTGCTCTAAAAAAGCAACAATTTTTTCCGTCCTTTTATCTTTCAGTAACTTTCACTGCTCCTGAACGAATGTAAAACGATGCCACATAATAAATGCCGCTTGCCTGCGAAAATAAAAGTGTCAAATATAGGAGTAAAAAGTGTCTCAAGTCGGAAAAAACCTGGATGAAAGTATGAGATAAAGCATTACTTTTTTCCTCCCCCATTTCTTCTTTCGTGACGGCCGTCTTCAGCCATGCGGTAAGTTTGCTCTATATAAAACTTTTTTTTCTCTCGCGCTTCTTCAACATTCTTTGTTTGCAGCTTACGTTCAATACCATCACGGTTTAAGGGAGAAAAATAAAAACTTTTTTTTTCCGATGCCAATGTCAAGATCTGAAGTTGATAAGAACAAGGCTAGACTTTAGAACCAAAACTAGGTCTGAAACTCATGTTACAGAAACCATCTTTCAAGAAAAAAAAAAAAAATGATCTTATACTTTTAATCATGTGGCATTTATTCGAAGAATAATTAAATGCTTCCAAATCTTAATAAATTATCACATGATAATTAGAAATCAGCATCTCTAAATATATTTTTGACGTCACGGACGAAAGAGTAATTCTTCTCAATCATTTAAAGCTGTCTTTGCCTAGTGTCACAGGGCAAGACCCAAATTCGGATTACAAGAGGCACAGAAGAATGCCCCGATATTAAAATAAGTTAGGGTTACAACACATATACGAAGGGGTATCATAAAGTCTAGAAAATTGCTAAAAAATAACTGAGATATCTGTACAAAATTTATTATTCATATTAATTTATCCTTAGGTACATAATGTAGTAAATTACATTATTAATGTTGATTTGTTTGGCTTAAGGAAGACATAGTTCAAAGTAACCCTCAGTAAAGAGTTCTACAATGACAGCCTTCGAAAGGTCAACAAACGCTCGGAGAAATGTATAACTCTGGACAGTGACTATGTAAGAGAAGTCTTAAGAATAATAAAAAAAAAAATAAGTTTCTAACTCTATTACTTTTAGTAATAATTAAAACTTTTCAATACCTCAGGATATAATTAAAATTTTACGACACTGCGGGTTACTCAATCTGAGGTTTTCTGAAACCAAATAAATCAACATTAATAGCTGTAATTTACAACATTATGTACATCAGGATCAATTTAAATTCAAAATAAATTTGGTACAGAATAAGTTATATCGTAACAATACCCCTCGTACATCTATTTATCACACTGCACCCTTAAATTTTAAAAATATTTTATAAATTTACTATTTTTTACTAAACAAGTAAAGCTAAGTATCAATTTAGGATTCTAATATAGGAAATGAAGTATGATACATATTTTGCACATGTAAAAAATTAACTGATTCTAACGGAAAGTAGAAGCATAATAAAATATTGTGCTCTCTATAAGGTAATAATTTTAATAATTATGCTCTTTATTAGGTAATAAGTATGCTCTTTATAAGGTAATGAAATCAAAAAGTAATGTTAATGTTGGCGCAATTTTCATTTAAAAAAATGTGCCGAGTTCAGGTTCTATTTGTTTAAATTAATCGAAGACGACCTTGAGAGCCCTCTGTTTCAACAATTATTACATTGTATAGAGATTGAACAAATAAATTACAGAAAATAAATAATACATATTTCGTCACAGATTACAATATAATTAAGTTTCGTTGTGGCCCGTTTCCTTCAAAGTTAAGGACTAGTACTTGACCCGGTTGTAAGAGATTGCCAACTACATTAGCAACATGGCTTTTTAGCAGGTTTATTATTTCAAAAAAAATCACTGCTTAATTCACTAATTATTTAAAAAATTCTTACAATAATAGTGTATCTAATTTGCCACAGGAATGGGTGATTTCGACCTCTACTACTATTCAAAACATTTTATACAGCTAACATCATAATTTAAGGGGAAAACACGAGGAAATGATCCACATTTAAGATTTTATAACGCAACACATTTTAATTATGATGTGTCTTTGTAAATTCAAAACTTTATACAGCCAGTGACGATAAATAGTGCGCATGCGTACCCCGCGTCTTCTTCCTAAAATAGCAATTTTCCTTTCTTTAATTCCTAAGATGTAAAATAAAATTTTTTATGAAAATTTATATCTGAAACTTGAAGTTTGGTCTTTTTTGGCAGTAATTTAAATAAAAAGGGGGAAATTATATTTAAAGCAAGTTAATTAAAACTTCGAGTTTATATATGTAGATATAAAACATTGAAAATACAAAAAAATATACCATTCATGGGCTGTACTATGGAATTTAAAGGTGTTTTGAAATTATTCTCTTATCATGAGAAAAATAAGGTGCAGGAACTGTGGATGATTTGATAATGTAACTATTGTGTAATCTGATTTATGTAATGATAGTATTTCCTAAGAATATGGAACCACAATTGTGAAATTTACAGACAGTAAAATTTAATCGGGATTCGGTCGCCAGCACGTCGCCTTAGGAAGAAAAAAAAAATCATTAACCAAGCATAACAAACAACCAGAAGGATTGACATTGATTGTTTTTAAACCAAAATGATGTTGCCTTCATTTGGAAGAGTTAAGTTTTATTTGTTTGCATAGACAATTGAGAGAAATAATGCCTTCATAACAGATTAGCCCATCATTCATCTTCATGTCCAATACGAATAGCAGTTTTATGCTGGACAGTATTGAACTGTTCTTTTTCCCCCAATTCTTACTGTGGAATTATATGTGAAGATAAGTAACGAAGAACGGCAATAGAGATAGCTGGCGCCATAACGACCTGCTATCGGCAGTCAATGTGACTGCAGCACCTTTTAGACAATGTGACTGCAACACCTTTCTATTTGAAGCGATGAAAAAAATTCCCAGCGTTCTAAATGTTCGAATGTTGATTGATGGTGGTGCTTACTCTTGTTAGGTAACTTGCAATATAATTTTTGATTTATCAAGAAGAGCGTTGTCCTTCTCTTGACTTCTTACTGTTGATAGAAGACGATTCTTTCCATTCTTATCAAAATGAACACTAAAGATAGCTGTTTATCTCTACTTTGAAACTTGGAATAAATTACAAATTGATTTTATATGAGGAATTTTTGAAAATAAGTCACCAGTATCTGTTAAAGTATGGACAGAGCCATTAAGTTACACAGCGTTCTTTGTTGTATATTATCACTTATAACGATTATCAAGTGTTGAGGAAAACCCTAAATATCGAAAAGTCTTGGGACTTCGCCAAGAATCGATGTCATCAGACACATTTAAAATGATGTATTGCCTTTCACAAGAAATGTCTCAATGATTTAAATCGTTTTACGCATTAAAGGCTTCGCAAAATCAACGAAGCATGTGCTAAAACAATAATTTAAAAAACGAATGAGAAAGTTTTAGCATCAATATAAATTAAAATTGTTAACTTAAAAAAATGTCTTAAGGAATCGAAAGCAGAACTAACATTGAAAAAATTAAAAATCACACATTTTTTTTTTTTTAAATTGTACGAATAATTTTACATGCGAAAGAATATTTTTTCACTATATTATACAATATTTTAGCCATTTCTAGCAGCCTTTTTTCTTTTTTATATTTTAGGAAGCAAAAAAAATTTTTATAGACAAATGCGGAAGTTCAAATTTCTGTCTCTCACAAAAAAAAAAAGGACAGAATACATGTCCAATTGCAATGTACTACATGTAATTCACAATATTTAGAACTAATGCAATGACCTCTTTCCATCCCTAACATTTTCAGCCAGTGTTTAAGGGAAAATTTGTAGGACTCCACGTCCTTGTCTTTTCAATGTATGATTTTGATGAAACAATAGTACTTAAGAAAAAGGAAATTCTTTTTGTTAACAATGAATATAAAAAATATGCAATGTGCATGCAAAGAATAATACATTGGAATCTTTTGGTCTTTGAGAATCTTTCCATGTGTAGGAGGACATTAAGCAAGTAATAACAAAAAAAACCACATTAACATTTTTGTCAGCAGTCAAAAAGGCATAAGAATGCAAATTCTTTTGTCTTCGTGTAGATATTATGTTGAATATGGAATATTAAAATGATATGATATTTTATAAGCAATCCATTCGAACAATATATAAATAGAAGAAGACAAATGATGCTGAAGTTTTATCTGCCACATAAGAAGAGAAAGCGATTTGGGTTAGCAGAGTAAGCGGCTTTTAAACCCAATTAATTTAGGTTGTCAAATTTTTACAAGACCCTGGCCTAAATTTGGGCGGGGCAGTAAATTTCGTCCTTTTATAATTCAAATTGGTACCACTCTTCGAGGTCAAAACTAGGTCAAAGAGCCCGATTTTATTAACAGTGATAGCAATTAAATCCATTTTCACTTTTGAATTCAAGAAATTAGATACACAGTCCGATGGGAAAAAATGGGTTTGGCACAGAATAAATTAATCAGAAGGTTCCTTCCTGCATCCAGAAAAGAAATGTGTTTTAAACAAATAAAAACTGTCATTGTGTTGCTTTCTTTCAAAACGAGCAACAAAAGAACCTGTCTTTTGTCACTTTTCGAACAGCTGTGAAGAACTTTGTTTTGTTTCAAATGTCTTTCGTAAGTAATTGCCAATCACGTATTTCATTAAAGGGCGGGACACTGGGATTCGTTGAAAAATATTTTTAAATAATTGAATCTGACTCAGTTATCTAACAAAGGCGTGACAGAGAAAAAGAAATTACAATAAGACTTGCTAACAGTACAGTTAGCTTTGACAACTTTGAATCAATTTGGTCTAGTACTAATTTAAAAAATTTGCCAACTTGAATAATCATTGCTGATTTTTCAGAAGAGTTTTTTCTTTCCTTTTTAGAATTTCTAAGTGGAGAAAAACTATGAAGGAAAAGATTCAAGTTTATTCAAAGATCAAAAGCATATTTTTTTGTTAAAGAAAACAAAAATATTTTTACAATTATGAAATAAACATATTTGGTTTATTTGATAAATTCGCATATACCTTATATATATATAAATGTGATATAAATACAACTACATTACAAGACTAAGTGGTAAATAGATTTTTCTTTTATCTTTAAGAGATATATAATTAAGTACTATTCTTGCAATACGTGTGTCACGGTTTCATTAAAAGAGAAAAATCAAAATAAAATTCTTATCTCCAAAAGGGGTATTTGCGATCTACTCCTATATAGTTTGTTTGAATTAACGCTTCTTTGAACAGTTGCAAGAAATCTTGATGAACATATCATAAATTTAAGCCACGGTCAAATGACGAGGAAGACACTTGAGTCAGTATTTCATTCTCCAGATTTCCACCCCAAACCCAGGGAGACTTTAGGGTCCACATCCATTTAATGCACAAAACAACTCCTACAAATCCCTTCAAGGGATTTTTCGATCTCCGATGGAATCCAGAGTCGAACTCACAAATCCATTTCAACATTGCCGGCCGACTTTAAGTATTCGTCTATCGCAGGCTTTTATTGTTATAATATTAATACTTCCTTTAAAATTTACACTATTCTGCTTACACTTAAATTTACAAGTAAAATCGATTTATGCTTCAGAATTTAAACAAGCTCAAAATTAAATCATATAATTATATTGGCTTATATATTTGAATTTAATTTTTTTAAAAGTTAGCCTTTAATAAATAACTTTATTTAAATGCCATAAAAAATTAAATTATTATTTGAGAAACTGTCAAATATCAAACTTCCGGGAAATACGTGCCTTCTTTTATGGGTTGCATTGCTGAAAAATGCATTTAGAAAATTTCATCTCGATATATTATTAACTTGTAAAAAAAAAAGCATCGAAATTTCCGTTTTTTGAATACTCGTGATATGAAAGATTTGTTTTTGTCCTCGTTTAGCTGTAAAATATCTTCTCCGGATTGCGCCATGCAGTTGTTTTCTCTTCACTATTTCGACAGACATTAGGACGAGTAATTCGATGTTTATTGCTCTTAACATTTTTTAAAGTAAATCACAACACTTACAAATAGTACGAAAAGATTTTCCTGAATTCCCGCTCGAAATAGAGATGTCAAACGTTTTATTTATGTTTTCAGCCGAAACCATTTATTACTCTGAAGATAATCAAACAAAACCTAAAAGACACTTCCGACAAATGAGAATTTCAACGTTGAGGGATAATTTACTATCTGCAAACAGGAAGCTTAGTTACAGAATCACATAAATGATGAATCGAACATTTTAAAGTGAGAAAAAACTCAAAAACGAAGAAAAGAACAGCATTGCCCGCACACATGCACCCTAGAAAAACAAAGCACCAAGACAAAGTGGGAAAGTTAGCGCCTTGCAGACGATTTGTCACGAAATACTGACTATCTACATGTCGCGGGCTAGAAATAGCAAATGCTGGAGTCGAATCGTCTGCTTTATGTGACAGGTAGTCTAAGAGTCGTTGCCTTAAACTCTACGAAATGTTCTAAAAGTATAACATATTGCCGCTTGCAAAACGTGGGGGGTTCTGTTGCTAAGTTTCCGTGAAATTGCGGTCAGGTTATTTTTTATTAGCCCAGAAAACACGAGGGGGGGATACTACGATTATTGCGGTTATTGCAATACTTACCATTTTGATATTCATCAAGCTAAACTCTCTGAAATGTCATTTAAATGTTTTTATTTCAGGAATATAGATGACGCCACATAGCTGTTTCAAAATAAATTTTTAAAACTAAATCACCAACTGGCTGAAAAGACGATGGAAGATCTGAAGCGCATCAAAGAAGTCAATTTCTCCTAAATATCTGCTAAAGAAATGACAAATACTCTTTAAGTTAATATTTTTACATAATGCTCTGAAATGACTGCAGATTCCTTCTGCAAAACCACTAAAAATATAGGTTTTGCAGTTAATACCACACCAAAGCTTCACAAAAGCTATTGGCAACAGACCTTGTAATTTTGAACCATCATCGGATAACATAGATGACATCATATCTTATACCTTACTCTCCTAACTTCTACATTACCGTTTGAAGACATAGAAGCCAAGTCAAATTTGCTGAAAAGAGCAGCCCTCATTATTTTGCACAATGATTTTGGTTTGAAATCAGCACTTCAAGCCATAATTCGGCTGACCACGAGACTCAAGATCTTAAACATTTTACTCTGTTGTCACCATTAAAACTAAAAAGGATTCGAAATATATTTTGAAAGAAGAGGAAAAGATTTCTTGAACTATTTTAGATGTTTCATTTAACTAAAATGTGTCAATGTTTAAGATAACATTAAATTAAAATCTAAAGAGAACTAGAGTTGCATTATACGGATTCTTAAAATGATCTGTAGAACTGATACATTTAGAAATATTTAAAAGAAATGGCGTGAAAAAGAAGCACGCGTCCAAAATAGTATTTCAAAAGGGTCTGGCTCATGTTTGTAGAAATATTGGAAAAATCCATTCAAAAAGAAGAATCCGAGGACACACACACACCACCACCAATTCAATGCAGCTAATCAAATTCTAATTTTTCAGTCAAAACTAATTTGTCAAAAAACACATCATAAGCGTGATTAATATCTCTCTACAATATATCGATCTTGCAATTTTTTTCGTTCCATGACCATAAAATATCAAAATTTAAACACAAATATTCTTTTCCATGCTGCTGTGGTTTGCACTGTTAGTACTTCCACAATAATAACATGTAACTCCATTGTAGCATGTCAAATCACAAGCTATTCATTTTCAGAAAAAGTTATTAATAAATTTTATGAAACATGATTTGCTCTCCGGATAGTATAAGAGGGGAAAAGGTCGGATAATTAACGACAAAAGCATCAATGAAGAAATGAATAAACAAATCCATTAGTATTAATTTCTCTCAAGCATAAATTTACACTTAAAAAAATTGAATCAAATGTTACAAATTAACTTCAAAAACTGAATTTTTTAATCCGTTCTGAATCAAGCCAATGATCTTGAAATAAATAATTATTTATTATTATTCCGCCTCTTTTAACAGAAATCTTATGACATTTCTGTTCAAACAATTTTTAAATCTTATATTTTGACTGTACTTATTTTGAAGTTTCAGAATGTTTAATAGGAAGCATGATTTTAAATAATCATAAAATCTTTTCGTATCAATGGTTATCGAACAGTCCAGATACATAACAATGATTAAAAAAATTATTATACGCAATAAAATGTCAAAATTCTTCGGAACATTGATAAACGAACGTGAATCACAAAGCATCCGTTTTTGAAAGCAGATGGCGCTTTTAAGGCAAGTTGATTTTACTATCATGTTTTGCTACCTGTTAAAAATCATTCTGACAGAGGCTCAAAATTATGAGGTCCGTCGCCAATAGCCCTGTGTTGCTTCTGGTGCGAAGTTAATAAAACCAAAATCAAACCAAGCTACCTGTTAAGCGGCGCCAAAACAAAATTAATACTGATTTATAAATTAGTTTTGATTTGACTGTTATTTCAGTAAGTCGCGCAACGTGATTTTTGATAAGATTGAAGAAATCCAGTATCATTCAGCGATTTCTTTTTTGTTTTGGGATGAGGAAACGTATGAGTAGATAAAAAAGCGAAATCGGATGTTGTTTATGGGCACTACTCACCATCCACATCCACAGTCAGAATTTGGTTCAATGGATTTAAAAGTGGTCGAACCTCCTTTTTTTTTATTTTTTTATGAGGAGCACCTAGGTTACCCAGCTGTTGTTTGTTTCCGAGGAAATTATTGAAAAAAATTCACATGATTCTTGCTAATCGTTGGACGAAAGTGCAAGTTGTAGTAAAAGCCATAGGTGTGTCGACGGGAACAGCAATTAGTATTATTTATTAGTTTCTGATGGAAAAACTATTGGCCCGATGGATACCGATCTAGATCAATGTAAACAACAAGCAGGTGCGCCTCATAACTTCGAAACCGTGTTGTTTAAGCGAGATCCGAAGGACTTCCTTCGTCATAATTATCACCGAAGATGATGCCGAAGTTCGTCATTATGTATCTGAAACTAAGGGACAATCAAAACAATGGTTGCTTCCGGTGAATCTGCTAGAAAGAAGGCGAAGATAGTTTAATCGGTTGGAAAAGTTATGGCGACGATTTTTTTTAGGATGCAAAAGGCGTCATAAACATGAACTTCTTAGAAAATGGAAAAACTGTCATTGGGCAATTCTACAATGAGTTATTGAACCACTTCGACATAAAATTGAACGAGACAAAGTCCTACTTAGGGAAAAAGAAAGCGCCGTTTTACTATTAAATCTCACCAGCACATTCATCTTGAATTGTCGTCGAAAACAACACGAATTGCTGTGTGAATTATTGCCCCACACGCCGTATTAGCCTGACCTGGCATCCTGGTATTTTTTCTTGTTCCCAAGCAAGAATGAATGACTTACGGTAAAATTGCTTAGCTCAAATAGGTCATCGCTGAGACAGAAATATATTTTGGAGAATGCGACAGTTCCTATTGATTGGAAGAGTTAAAAAAATGACAGGGATATTGAGAGTAGTGTATAATCCTAAGAAACTCTATGTTGCGAAACAAATAACTCGTTCGTTTTTGAAAAAAAATTGAGTCTTTTTTTTTTTTTCAATTCCTGACACAAGGAACATTTTGAACTGTCTTCGGAAAATGCTTTAAAATGACTTAATAATGTTATTTATATAAAAAAAAAATTGTATGCATTAGTAATAATAGTTTTATTTTAAATTGTCAATTCTCCTTCGAATTTAAAAACGTTATAAAATTCTGACAAAGATTCTCGATTGTGGGCAATCATCGAAAATAAAAGGAATTACAGTTCATTCAGATGTTCATGATTCGATAAATATATTTTTAAAATTTGCCAAATATTGCTAACATTTCAAAAATGGACCAAAAAAAACCGCACGTTTCTTTAAAAAAATTATTTAAAGAGAAATTATTGAAAAAGGTCTGGAAAATATAAATTTAGTTCAATTTAGTAAACATATGCAATATCTCCATTAAAAGATAATGTCATCGAAATCCAGACTCCGGTAATCATGAATCATACAGTTTTTTAAACAGGAGAAGAAAAAGTAATTATTAGAGGAATTTTAGAGGAGATTTTAATGTCATAATTGTTTCGAAAAGGGCAATTAGTAAATGTCCGTCTCATCAAAGAGAAAAACTGCTTCACTAGACTTAAGTTACCTTTGACATGAACTGACAGATTTCTTCCAGGTTCCAAAGGAAAAAAAATATTGATAGATAAAGCTATTGCAGACGTATAAGTTAACAATCATTCAGTAGAGATGAAAAATACCGATAAGTGAAGTGTTTTTCAGTGGATTTCAGCGATTGGTAACAGTTTTTCGGTTAAAAAGGTTGAAGAATTGAGACGATAATTCTAAACATATCCTGAAGCAATTATTACCAAACGCAAGGTGATAGATATATCTTGATAGCTTACAGCAACTGTCATATTTTTCTGTTTATTTCACAAACAATGATTATGAGATTTTCCCCCCTTTCTAATTAATTCCTTTAATGTATAACAACAATCTTCCAAAACATGAATGATTTAGCGAACAACGAACGTAAACTAAACAGTTCTTTATTTCTGCAGGAAACTTTCTTTAGCAATTGAATAAAAAAAAGTAAATATTTTCATGTCTAGACATCCCATTCAAATTAAACTTCATTTTATTCTACTCACAAATCGTTCATTATTAAAGACAAAATTAAATGAAACACTACTATTGGTATAAAAAGATGAACGTCTTGGATCATGTGTACTAAATATTACAATCAAAAGTACACAATCTAAAATACGCAATCAAAAATTTTCACCTTTGAATGTTGTGCTAAAATTTTTAAAATTTAATTTTCCTGTTATTCAAAACCCTATTTAACTCATTTTTTTTTTTTTTATCTTCTATAGCAATTTATATTATCAAGAAAAATTATTCTTAAATGTTATCTAAATTTATTAAGCTATCAATATGAACACAAGAACAGTCTGAAATATTTGTTCATAAAATTCATCCAAATTTAATACCTTTAAAATGAATTTAATCTTTAAAAACTAATTAATATTTTTCTTAAAAAAGCATTTATAAATATTTTAAATTGAGAAAAATAAAAAAGTTTGACACTTGAGTTATATTCCGCAGTATAAATAACATAATCTGTCTTTGTGTTTTTATATGAAAGGTGATCCATTTTTTCCATGAGTAATATTATTTTAAGCAATCACGAAAAAGTACTGATTTAAATTATGGCAGGAAAACTGTAATATAACAAAAGTAAGGATAAAAAATTTTTGTGAAAGAACGATTGCAAAGGAAGAATATGAACTTAAGCTTCCACTACGCATTCTGATTTCTTTACATAAGCAGAAAAAAAGTTTAGAATGTAATTTAAAGGTTGAAAATAAGGTACTGCACACGGCCGTTTCATAACAAGCAAATGGTTACTGTGTGCAGCAGTACCAATCCAACTGAAACGTTTATTTAATATTGTGGCATTACATTAACACTTTGCTGCATTTTACAAACATTGATATAAAGGAATTCTACAGAACTACTATACTACTTGTCTGACCATAGAAGAATTCAATAAAAATTCTGTTTGGTTATTTCTTAAGTATGCGTTTAATTCCTTTCTTAAATAATCCTGCTCCCTTCTTTTTCAAAAATTTAAAAGCGAAGTTATTATTATATATTCAATAAAAGACAATTCAATTAAACATGCGCTAATATTCTCTGATAGATAAAATAAAACATTGGCATAATAAGTTCTAGAGAGATGATAAAAATGCATCATAAAACATGAGGATTTTATATATATTAATTGTAATAAAGTTATTTAAAAGATTATATATATATATATATATATACAAAGAATCTTTTATTATTAAAACACCTATTGCACTAATACTCCCTTCTTATAGTTCTATTTAAACTAGAATCAGTTTAAAGTTTATAACTGGCTTTTTGTAACCCTCCTTTTGCATTTTAATTTCCTTTTTACATAATTTTTTTATTTTCGTACAAAAGCTTTCATTTTATCTGAAGTGAAACGGAGTTTTCACGCGGAGTTCTCTTCAACTGATCTTAAGGGCATTTCTATGACGTTATTTGATTCGAGAATTTTGACTTATGAATTATGTAAATCTGCTTAGTTACATATAAACTAAAGTGTAGCAAAAAAGGGAAATTGATAGGAAGTTAGAGGAATCGCGCGGTAGGTGTAGAGAGAAAAAGAAGATCGGAAGAAAGATTTGAAGAAGACTAGAATAGTTCTCACGCCAAGAAAGAGGTTATAGTGTTCGACGTTTAGTATAAAGTGATGATTTGAAACGGATATTTAACAGGATTCATTCCAGGCTCGGACCCATCTTTAGAGCCATTTCAAAAAAGTTATAATAGTTGATAATCTGTTACAGAGGATTCGTAAAATACAGCGCTCCACAATCGTAATAACTGAGTTCTGGATCATTTTTAGCATCTAATAAATATCAGTTGGAGATTTTGTTCCGACTCTTTCCTGAATGAACTTAATTAAATTGCGATGGCTCGAATATGTGGTAGTAGAGGTAGGGGGGTCGCCACAGAAGAACAAACTTATTCACTGAATATTACAGCCATCCTGTTGAGATAACAATGCTCAACTTGTCCGAAAGCACATCCAAACAATTTAAACTTGCTATAACTTAGGAATTTATGAATAAGTGTTCTTTTATGTAAAATATCTCACAATGAAGTATGTGAGACAAAGTGAATTGTTTCTGAATGATGATATCGTGTTTTTTATCTACAAGTTCTACAAGGTCCGATTTTCAGACAATTAATAATTAAATTAGCGTCTCGTCTAGAGCGATGACATCCCGCGTGATACATGAACGAACCTTTAGGAGCAAATCCGTGACAATAGACTAGCATTATCTGGCAAAGATCCAGCAGTCGTGAATGAAGGCAGACGAGACTTGGGCAAGCGAAATCTTGATCTCGTAAAATAGCGTCCCGTTATTCCTTTCATTCATGATTTTCGTTTTTAGATAGCTTCGCTTCGTTGAATACAATTTGTTCAATTTCGTTTCTTCTTCTCTTTTTTTTTTTTTCCATTACGGTTGGCGAGTGAAAGCAAGCTGTCAATCATTAGGTCTTGGAATTTTCAGACAAGTGAAAGAGGTCGCAGTTTTCCGTCGCTGTTTATCTAGAGTTGTCGCATAATTGAATCAAATAAATAGGATTGGTTAACCCTGAAACTTCTCTCGTCAAGCGTAACTGAAAAGTTGTTTAAACACATTGGCCTCGGAGTTATACCACTTTCACTTATATTATGTTCCCAGTCATAAATCGTTTATTTTTTATGACATCCATACTGTAATAATTCATGGACTGATTTCAGTTGCAGACGATAATTACTTCTTCTATATTATAATGAAACATGAATTCCAACAATGGCAATTTGTATTCGAATGAAATATCGTCTTCCATCGAATGCAAATAATAATAATATATGTTTCTTATAATATATCTACACTTAAATTAAAATATTCTACAACTGAAATTATTTTAAAAAAGAGTTCCACATATAGTATAACATTGAATATGAACCATCAATTGATAATTATTGAATATTCTATTAAAATGAAAAATGTTTTTAAATGTCACATTGAACCATAAAAGTAAAGAAAGTATTTTTTAGAAAATAATTCCATTGTAATTATCTTTTCTACAGAATTTTTCTTAAAAAACAAACAAAAATTCGATGTTATTTTCCTTAATTTTCAAACAATCATTTTTCACGTATTCCACAAATCTAACTTTAGCTAAATTATGCCAACTGTTAAAAAAAATTCATTCATAAGTAAAAAAAAAAAAAAGGGGATACCACGCGATAATCTCTAATTCTTTACACAGAGATGAATAGAATATTGAAGAGAGGTGGGTTTTTTAAAAGTAATTTCTCATACAATACTGCAGGATTTTTTTAATTACTGTTAAAAATTGATTATATTTCAGACTGAATGCTTAATTTGCAAATTGAATATATTTTAATGAACAAAAATGTTTACAATTTATTAGAAGGTTCATAATTTTTACAAAAGCTATTGGACGAGATGATGGAAGTCAATTGTAAAATCTTATAAACAAAGAGCAGAATATTTTTAAAGGCAATGAAATTAAAGGAAATGAAACAGATATGAGCAATCAAAAACAAATTAATGAATGTAGTAAAACCATTTGAGGTAATAAATTCTAAGTGTTTTTGCTATGTATTTGAAACATTTCAGAACATGTTTTGTAGCCATTTTTTACAAATTGTTGATAGTATCTTGCCATTACTTAATACGCACGCCCACGCAGTACATATAATTATGTTTTAGAAATTCCCAACATGCATACATAATGATTCTTTCGTATTTGAAAATAATGAGTCCTAAAATAAGCATGATTAATTATATTTTTCTATAAATTTAATATAATACTATATGTGTGTGTGTTATGTTTTATTTCATATTTTATACAAATCTATATTCGCGTTCTGCAACCCAAAAATAATAAGTGCTATACATATTTATCAAGATGCATTTTCATTTTCTTTAAATTTCACAGTTATGATGTAAAGTATGTTTTTTTATTACGTTTTTTGTTATATGTATGTGGGTGGATGTATACATTTGCATAGTATTTACTTAAATAATATGAAACATTTTATAACTATTTGCAATGAATTTTCTAAATACACTCGAAAGCTTTGCAGACAAACATGTGCGATTTGCTACTGTTGCGAAAGGCCACAGAATTAACTCTGCATTCAGCATAAGGAATTATTTCACTGGAACTATGCCGTGAAGTAGTCTATTGTATATCTATCAAAAAAGATATATTACTGAGTTGCATTCAAGAATATTGTAGTTTGAAGAATTCATCGAAATAAGATGAAAGCATAGACAATATTACATGCAATTAAAAATATTCTACTTGTTAATACAATTTAAATGTGCAAAAAAATTTTTTTTAAATCAAGATAATTGTCAATGATTTGATTTGAAATCATGAAAACATTATAAATGTAGTTATTCAGTGATTACTATTGAACAAAATATAAACAAACAAAAAAAAAGGTGCGATAATTCAAAATTCTTGTTTCTGCATTAAAAGATAAAATTAAAAAAAAGAATATATTAAATTGTAAAAAAAATGATGAATTTTAAAAACTCTTCAAAATAAATCGTATATATATATATATATCCCAAAGGAGTATTAAAGCGATTGGGTTTGGATTTATTTTTAATAACATCACTTCAGAGCTACTCAACAGGCACTGGCAACGGACGTAAATTTTTCTTTAAAAAAGGTAATATATATATAAGGATAACTCACTCGTGCTAGGTTTGAGGCATTAAAAAATCCGGTATGACATCTACATATCTGCAATGTAATCATAGTCTCATATTTTGTCATATATTGTGCCATAACACAGAAGTTAGGGTCTCGTGAACATTTACAAAAATTCCCAATTTCAGATTGCAAATCGTAGGTTTCCTTTGTTTCCTTACGAAATAATTTTGGTAATATTTTATTCAAATGAGCTAAGATGATCATATTTTATTAAAATGAGCTGCATTCCGTTGAACTTTTCAACTCGCATTTTCATAAAAATCGAATGAACATTTTCCAAATTCGTCGTTTTATTTAAAAGAGTATTCAAATTCCTTTTTTTATATATATATAATGATTGTAATAATAAAATACCAACAGTGATAATGAATTACAGCAAAATACTAAACATAATTTAGATATATGCTAGTTTACAAAGTTTGTTTCAAGAACCAGACAAGAAATAAATCGAGTGATGTGTTTTTCTCATTGATTCAGAATACATTAATTTACTTTTTGAATTAATATACTTATTCATTTTATGTTTGCAACAGTAGAAATAAAATTGTTTAACTTATTATTTACTTTTTATTCATTTAAACATTTATATCACATCGTATAATTTCAATATTTATGTCATCGAATATATTGTTTATTATCTCGCATTTATTTAAACTTAGCAGTTTTTTACTTATTATCAAGCTTTTGTATGTGACAACCAGTGTTTCTCAGTCACTGTTAATGGTTGAAGATGAGTAATTTTTTCGAGAAATAAATTTATCATAAGTAACATATGACAGTAAAACCTTGCCAATTAAGCACTAGTTTTATTCTAAAAGCTGCGAATAAGAGTTCTATACTTTAAATATTAAGTCATCCGTTGTTTTATCATTAAAAAAACCCGCTACATCAAAATGTGCCATGAACATAAATTTATTTCCTCAATAATGCATTAAATATTTAAATAAGAAATATTTTAGCCTATAAATTTCATATTATTTTCAGCAATTATTGTACATAATTATCCTTTTTCTCATTGGCTCTCAAACTGATGAATTAAATAAATATTTCCTTCCAATTGCTTTTGGAGCCGTTAACTAAATTGGATGTAGTGCAAAGGCTATTGAAATAATAACTATTCTATAAATATAATAATGAAATAGAAACTTTCATGGAATGACGCACACACGCAATGCGTAGTTATGAGAGATTTCGTTTACGATTAGATCTTTAGAAAAAAAAATTTGACACTGAACATTTTTCGTTTGAATAAGAATGTTTTTCTGAAGGCGATAATTACCTAATTATCTCTCCTGATGATAGTTTTATAATTTCTCTATGTGTTGTGTTTAGAAATCAGGTCACATTCAATGTCGTATTAAGAAGCTATTTAATTTCGAATCCGAAAGGTTCTAAAGGAGTTTTATATCATCGTTAAAACATTTTAGAAGTGCTTTTAAGTAATTTTAGGAAACAAATTTCATCAAATCAAATCTGGCATTTTCATACTAATGAACGAATTTACGACATGTTAACTAATAAAATGGTAAGAAATGACTTTTTATTACGTTCCAAGAAGAGGTACGGGGGGAATATATATCACAATATTCCAAAAAAAAAAAAAAAATCAGGAAAATATATAATAAAAACGATAACTTTATCAACTGTGTCTGAGTGTGAAAAATGAATCTTAATAGTTCATTTTTCAAGCTTAAAAAAGCAAAACTGTAATCAATTAATAAAATATGATACGTAATACAATATTAAACATACATTATACGTATATTTATATGTGATGGAGCGATGCATGCAAAATTTCTATGAAGGTTAATTAACAGCTCATTTTTCAAGATTGAAAGCAAAAGCGTAATTGAATTCATAAAATATTATTCCCGACTCTAAATTATTTTAGGTGACAGAAAGTTCTTAATTCCATAAAGCTCTTTAAAAATTTGTTTTAATGAGTATGTCTGTTCTTTTAAATGCTGTTAAGCGTTGAATGCAACAATTTTTTTCAAAAAGAGAGGGAAAATTGAGAAATACAATTTAAAAAAAAATTATTTTAAAAGATTAGCTCGTTCTCTGTGGATGGACTTGAAAGAAATGAGGATTTCGTTAGATAGGCTACATTTTTAAATGTCATCATGAAAAAGTATTTTTCTTATCTCAAATCACAGCAGTTTCCGTTCGTCAACCCTTCAAGTGGGAATACCAAATCGGGGTCGTGGAATGAGAGTCGAACGATCGAAGTATCCATCCAGTTGTCTTAACTGATACATAGAATTTATTCCTTTAAAAAGAAAAACGACCACACATAAACTATTATTTCCTTACTTCCCAACATTTCTTTAAATCTTAATTATGTTTTAAAACAATTCTTTCTTGAGAAATAAAGAATGAGCATATCGTATTGAATTGTAAGAAAATCAACCCAAATCATTTTCCAAAACCGACCTCCGTAATTCGAGGAAAGTCTTTATACAACTTAGGCCGCAATATTGAATGATTGATGCTCGAAAATACTAATTAGAGAGAAACAATTAATTAAAAGTCGTTAATTTTCATGACACATTAGTTTGAAAATAAAGAAAACGTTTACTTGACCTAAGGGCATCTGTCGAACGATTAATCCGGTCGTGACCTCCGCATTCCTGACTTACCCTGAACAGACCCCCTAATAGACTGCAAATGTCATGAAGATGTATACAGTTATTTAAAGACGTGCTCCTAGATTTGTTACTATGCCCTGAATTATCAATCAAACAGTCGGGAAACAAAATTCTGAAGTATTTCATAAAAAAGAAAAATATTCACAAAAAAGAAAAGAAGAAAAAAGGTAGCATCTCATTAATGAATACAAACTTCAGTAATAATGACAAAAGAAAATATTCGTGGTTGTGCAATTTAAAAATACTATTACTTAATTACCATGTTTATGATTATCGAAGCCATAGTTAAAAACAAAAGCTGAAAGTGGTTCACAAAGGTGGAAAAATCTATTCATATAAAAAGAGACAAAAATTAAGTAGGTCTCATTAAGAAATATAGAGTTTGGAGCAGTTAATAAAATAAGAAACTACATTAAATCTTCCACGCATTTTGAGAAATCCGTTACTTTTTTATGGATATTAACAATTTTGGTTCTTTGCAGGTTGAACTGCTTCATTTAACTGAGGAATGTTAATGAGGTGGAGAAACAATGTCACCCCACTTAATAACATCCACATTCCTTTGCATCTTTAACGAGCATTTATACATTTGAATAGCAGTAAAAATCTACTCTAATGCATTTTAAGAAATGTATCCCCATTTAGACTACGCGCGTGGCATACAAACATAACAAGATCTCGAAAATGCAATTATCACACTTAAAAAAAAATAAGGTGCAACAACTGCTCTAAAATTAAACATTTATTTTGAAACACATTTTTCAGACAAATGTTCGATAACGCCTGATACTGATGGTAGTCATTTTTTCCCCGTAAATTATTATACGAGTTTATGACAATTCCCATCTTTAAGTTATAAAGCGACATTTAATTTTATGCAACGAGAATTGAGAAACATTTCCCCCTTCACATCAAACTAGTTCCGTGCATAAAAAATTCCATCTGTTATAAGAACGAAATATCGCATATTTCTGAAATAAAATTGGAGGAGTTACTTGATATAATTATCCAAGTAAGAATATAATTTCACGGTACAGAAAATTGCAAATATTGGATTAATTTAGAATAATATTAAAGGTATTTAGTCATTTATTTTTGAAAGTATTATCGATATTAATTTTTGCACTTGAGTAGGTTTAGCCTCATTCCAATCTCTCACAATATGTCCCGAAAATATGTAGAAATATATGAACGAAGAGTAGTTTAAAAAATATTTAGTTCCAATAAAATAAATCCCATAATATTTCTCTACAAAAAAAAAAGGGACTTCCTTGAATCATATCTGTGATTCAAATCTATCCATTAAAATCTTATATTTTAATTAGCATAAAACTTAGAAATATATTTGAATTTACGTTTAACTCAATCTGTTTAATATGTATATTCAGAAATCTCTCTTTTCAATGACTATCGATATTTTGTTACGAGTAATCGCAGAATTACTTTTTTTTAACAATAAATAAAAACAAAAGTATTTTCAAGAAAAACAGTTTTTGTTTTTAATAGATGTAAGTAATTTATTTTAATACATCCAACATATATTTGGCGATTTCTGTAGAGAAATGTAGGAAACCTTCGAATTTGCATAGTAAAATTATTTATACTATTAAAAATGATATGAGAATAGAACTCAAGTTAAATTCAAATTAATTTAATAATCTACAGCAAAATCAAATATTTTTAATCAAAGTCTCTTTTTTTAATTAGTCAAGTTACATTTAAAGCTTGGGAATGTAACAAAAATTAGAATTCAACGAAACTAAATTAATACATTTTTAATTAAATTTAAAAAACATAATTCGCTCTTTGGAGGGAGGCGGGAAATGATTGTTCAAAAACTCTTTGTTTCTCAGAATGCTCCTGAACAAAGGACAAAAAAGTTCCTAACTCTTACAAATGAAATATTTTTCGGAATAAAACAAAACACACACAAAAAAAATCTTGCTAAAAAAAATTTCATGATAGATAATATCTTACCTCCATTGAGACCGCTTCCGTAAGATCCACAGAAAGATGTCAAAATGAGAAAAACAACAATCACGGAGTTCATCTTTGCTTTTTTTTCATCCACACATAAGAGAAGAGAAACCGAAGCGCTCTAAACGCGCGAATGTTACAAAACAACACGTTTGCTAGTCCGTCTTGCTCGCACCGAACAAACAAACAACAAACAGAACCTATTTGGCACGCTCGCGGCTCGTGGCAAAAACTACGGTAGTACTGAGGGGGGGAGAGAAGAAAAGAAAAAGAAGAGGACGGAGAGGGGGAAAAAGAAGCAGAACGAAATGCGAACAGAAGAAAATAACAGTTTTTCTACAACATCCAATGTACCAAAATCGACTGATCCACAAACAGTTTTAAATATTGTGAGCAAAATTTACTGATCAGCTGGTCAATCGGTCCGCACGTGAAAGCGTTGATCTTTATTTTTTTTCTTTGTAATTTTTCAGAGATAAAAAAAAAATTGTAGGAAGGTCGGTGTTGACCAGTGCGAATTTTCGCTGACCAATCCGCTAAACTGTTACTAGCGCGGAGTGCCTCGAAGCACTTTTAAAGAGCGGGTTTTATAAGTTGGTTGGTTGAGCGCGAGAGCGATTTGTCGGAAAGAAGCCGATTTTCTTTTTGATTTTATTTTTTCTTCCTCTGCTGCTGCTGGACAGGAATTTTTCGTGGGCTCGCTTAGAGCGGCACCTATCGGCAATGTTGGATACTATTTCTGCAATTTTTTTCGCTCCTTGAGACACGATCCATAAAAACTTCTTCAAAAACACATGATATGATACAAATGACATAATTTTTTTTAAATATTAGTTATTCACACAAATGACGCCTATGCCTATAATTGTTACTATTCAAGGAATCGAATGCTTGTAATTTTTAAGTTTAAGATATAAATGAACTCAAGCATAAAAAACAATGAAGAACAGTCTAATTAAGTAAGATTAATTACTTAAATGCTAATTACGTAAGATTAATTACTTAGATAATGCTTATGTAATTACATAAAGATATTAAGCTACAGTGAAATAGAAGCTGATAGTACTATTTTATAATCATTTGTTTAATTGATTAATATTAAATCTCTATCTTTTTTACTTTTAATTTCGGAACACGACATGATTTTGTGTAATTAATTGAGTCACCACACGACTGTAAAAATATAACAATAATAATATAAATGAAAAAGATTAGCGTATATACCGTTTATATAAAGTGAAAAGAATGTGCATTTACATGTTGTTATATATATATATATATGTGTGTGTGTGTGTGTGTGTTATATATATATATAAAATTTTTGGCGTATTTCATTTAAATTATTTTGTATAAATAATAATTAATTGGGCAGAAAATAATTTCATACATTTTAAAGCATACAATGTTTGATATTGATTATTTCGGGTAAATATTACGATAAGTCTATTTTAAAGAAGTTGTTGTTACACAACATAAAATTGAATCTAAGCTATAAATGTAAAATGATTATCTATGTATTTTTGTGTTCATAAGATTCGCCATAATCCGAAATTGTAAACATCTGCAAGAAAAGTGAGAATTTATATCTTCCACAAATACAGAAAGGAAGAGCTACTAATTCAAATTTTTTAATGCTTGTGATATCAATAAGTGAATTTGTCAATTTTTATATAGATAATATTCAAGATATAAAGAAAATCAAATACCGAAAGAAAGAAGAAAATTAAATAACGATAACACCTGCACTACTTTAAAGTTGAAATGGTAGATTAAAACAAAAGAAAAAAAAATTCTCAAACGTTGAGCAGAATTTTCAATTATGTTGCCTGTGAATTGCTGCTACTAATTAATTTGCTTTGATTTTCGCTTTCTGCAGCAATTGTTAGTGCAATTCTTAAAATCTTTTGTAGCGCGTTTAAGAATAAAAAAAAACGTGGTTCAAAAGGTTAAACTGAGGACAAAAAAAATCATTGCGAGGTAACCATAGTAACGGATTAAAAATTCCAATAAAACATATGACACATAATGTTTTAAAGAAATAAGTCCAACAAATTCGTAGGGACGATGATCTGGACAACTTTATTTTAATATTTTTATTTAAAAAATATAATTTTGCTAATGGTAATTAGGCTTTTCGTTGCATTATTTTTGGTAAAAAGTCGCCATCTTACAATTAAATTAAATTTCCTGCATCTTTATAAACGTTGAAAATTCAAAGATATGTAATTTTTTTTTTTTTCATTCGTAAATTAGATGGATTCAAGACTCGATTTATATGCTTGGATATTTACTAAAAATAAATGAAATTGGTAATCGATTTAAGACAAAATTGATAAAAAAAAAAAAAAAAAATGACCTATCGCATCCAGGAAAACTAATGAATAAAATTGCCGATTAGATAAATGGAGACTTAAAATTCAGTCATGTTTATAGTTTCGAAATCGATTGCTCCAAAGTATTTTTTCTAATAATCTATCGATTCTTTGAAGAGGTAAAATAAATAAATAAGTGACCTTGAAATGATTCAGAAGTGTCGGTAGAAATAGAAATGGGATATTTAGACAAAATTAAGTTCCAAGACGCTTGCAAGGACAAAGAACTTGCATATCTAATGAAAGCGGAATTTAAAATAAAAGAATCAGCAGCATGACTTCCGAAAATACAGTTGCTGAGATTTTATGTAGATTGAAGTCTGTAGCAAGATCTCTACAACCAGTTTGAATCTGCCATGCATAACAACGACTTGTTAAAATGAAATAAATAAATTTAACTATATTTGGTACTGAAAGGTATATCGGGAAATGCGGTAAGTAGACGTTCAGAGTTTTTGATAAAAAGAAATTATTAAAATAATTATATAAAATGTACATACGGTGAAAAACATTTCGCATGAAAAATCTGTTATCTCAAAATAATGTTGCGGTCGCGACAAAATACTATACAATTTCATTTACAGTTTTTTTTATAACTCGGAAAAACTAAAGTCGCTTAACACGAAAAGATTTCGCTTCTCGGACCCAGATTTTTTTGGGGGGTTCTTTTTTTCCTTGTTAAAACCGAATAAAATAAACAATGGTTTGCTACTGTTATTAGTTAGCTTTGTAGAGACACTACCATTGTCAAAACATTTCAATCTACTGATTAGTTAGATTTCGAATTAGAAGATAGGTGTGTCAAAATGGAGAATAACTCGCTGAAATCGATGAATTTTAGGTCAAAATAGGCGATTTTTGTACACAAAGCTGGAGTTGCTTACGGCATTTTATGAAAAACGGAGATCGCAAACGGAAATCTGAAAAGTTTGGCATTGCTAATGCTACATTATCGACGATAATTAAAAATAGAGATTAAATTACTGGAATATTTGAGCGTTGTCTATTCGAACGGTATTCGAATACATGGATGGATTTTTTTAACATGAATCGTTTAAATTAAATATCCTTTAACGCGAAAAAAACATTTCATTCATCTCAGTTTTGTGTTAAATGTTTTTCAATGCATCTAAACAAATCTAGACTAGAAAAAGAGAATTAAATTTTATATTAGTTCTAATGTGTAATAAAAGTTTTAAGAATTATTTATGTGAAAGGGTTTACACGCATACATGGATAAATAATTTGAAAAATTTACCTAAAGAGTTTCAAAATCTGCTACTAAAGATGTTTAATAAGTTTCTATAATTCTTGAATATATTGTTATTGATAATATCAAATTTATATTTTCAGAATTATTTCATGGAAGAAAAAATAAGCTTTTAGATATTGATAAGTATTGAAGAATTAATGGAAGTTATAAAAATAAGAATACAATATAGAACAATATTACGTTAAATAATAAATAAAATATTGTTAAGGGTAAATTAATTAAAATGATGTTAAATGAGTCAACAATAAATTTAAGTCAAGTAATTTAAGAACAAAATGAATGTTATAAAAATAAACATAATAAAATAGTTTTAAAAAAAATATAAGAGCGAAAAGAGAGAGCATTAAAGTAATGCCTTGTGTGAACAAGCGCATAACTGAAGTAGAAAATTTAATACAGCAAGAACATTAATCGAAAAAATGTTTATGCCTTACTTTAGAACTTTTGAAAAAGTTCTGAAGTAAAGCGATAAGAAGGTAAAGTAATTCGGTATAGTTAAAAAGTGGAAATAGTTAAAAGAAATTGTTTCTTGAGACGGAAGAGAACCTCTTTTTTATGTGTTTTAAATTGGCTGATATTGTTTATCAAAAACTATGCATTTATAAGGGATAAACATAAAACTGAAAATGTCTGATAAATACTTTTTCTTCTATTTCTTACAATAGAAATAAGCATAATTTACAATGGAAGTAAAATTTTAAAAAGTTTCAAATCTTAAGGAACTGATTTGTTACAACAAAAGTAAGTTTTGCTGTTGTTGTCTGATATTCTTGTTAATATGCTTAGAAATTAAAAAGTGGCAGTCAGCGCTGTTGATAAAATAACCAGATTTATATAGATAATAATATAGGTTTATAAAGATATTAAATTGTAAACTGATGGAGTTATTTTCTAATTATATGTATTATATCATAATATAACGAAATATTTACTTCAACATGAACAGCCCATCAGTGAAAAATAAAAGTAATATCTTCCAAAAAATTTGCTCACCTTGGGAACTGGTAAAACTCAAAACGAGAAATGTTATGGATAAATATTCGAAGAGAGATTTATCAAATCAATCTGAAAATGACGTGTGATTTAAAAATAATATTTTACCAAAGTGTCACTAGGAAAGCGAATTATCTCTTAATTATAACGTTGCAGAAAGAGGAATTAATATTATAGAAAGGCTTACTTGGAATAACATGCTGTGTGGGTTGCATGATATAATTATTAGACAGATACATGAATAATTAACGAATGCTCTAGTAGAAATGTGGTTTTAAAAGTGTCACCTGCGTCCTGTGGTTATTAAATCATGTTTAATATTATGACATTAAAAAGATAATCAAACTTTTTCATCTGAAATTCGAGATTGCTTTAAAGGGAAGAAACAGTTGCAATAAAAGTGCTTCATAAGCGATATTTGGACTAGGTAAGTGTCATTAATTAATTAATCATTACTATTTCTCGCGAGACAGATCATATCTAAAATTAACGCTCTGATAACATATACCTTGTGACGATTGTGCAATGGAGTATTATTAAATTATATGTCGTTTTCAATATGGAATCTGGATTTAAGTGTGAACGTTTTATGAAGTTATTCGGGGGAAAATATTGAGTTGAGTTCGCGTTATTCTGTAACACACACACACGCGCGCGCGCGCGCGCGCATACATATATTCAAGCTTAACTAGTTTTCCGTAAAGTTGTCACAAGTCTTAACGAATAATTTTCTCAACGATTTTTAAAATACATATTCCATCCACATCCCGTTCTCAATTGTCATAAATACAAGAATGCTTAAGAAAGTATACTATATCATTTCTCCTTTTCAATATTTATTTCAAATCAGATTAAGCATTGTAAGATTTTGTTTCCGCTTATGTTTATTGCATGAGCTAGAGTTGTAGAAAAATTTGGTATTTTTTGTGTGTGTTTGTATATTTTGTATATATATATATATATATATATATATATATATATATTTCATGTACGAGTAAAAATGGTATAGGAGTCATAGCTATAATAAGAACACCAATTCCGAATAATACGGAATTAGTGTTCTTCATTGGCGTTCATTCTTTCTGAACAAGAAAGAGGCAATAAATAACAGAGAAGGATAACATAGTGTAAATGAAGGAGGCCAAAGACGTAGCTTCGCCGTTTTGGCTGCAGGGTAAGAGAGAGAATTTACTTTCTTTGAAATTTTATGGAGAAATTTCTTATTATTCATGCAATAATCATGTTATATTGGATGAAGGGATCTTGAGGAACTTCTGATGGCTTAGATAAGCCTAGTACCCAATGGCTTAGATAAGGACTATCCCTACTGCTCCACGACCCTAGGAATAGTTGATTCGGCAGGTTTTTCGAGCACGTGATCGCATAAATCAAAGCAGGCCAGTCCAAACCAAAAGACTTTGCGGACCGCCTTGGAAACACATTTTATAAAGGTGGGCCGCATTATACACACACACACAATGTGTGTGTGTGTTTATGTGTGTGTGCGTGAACGCAAGTGAGATAAATTCGATGCCGATTCAAATTCTCACGTTAAAAACTACTAAGACTTTCACCTTTCGAGTCGTGGGAAGCGAATAATCCTCCCGAACCTCATTAGAGAAATCAAGAACATTCTACCATAAATTAAGGGAAAATGCTTTTTATTGAGTAAAATGTATTCACATGAAATACAATTTAAAAAACTATCTTGCAGTTATAACATAGCACTTTCACTAAATTATTAACGATCAAAAGATCAACATAGCGCTGGTGCTGAATTATTAGCGATCAAAAGACACCGAGCAGTCTGTCTGTCTGGAACAATACGCTTCTGCGTCAAGTATATTTGACTTGCTGCGGACAGACTGGCTGCTGCTATTTCGCATGTTCCGCGTGTCGCATTCCCTCCCTACATCTAGTAATGCGCATCTGTGCTCTTCAGTAAGTTTGCTAGTTAATTATACATTACGTATTACCCAATCGCACCAAATGGCCCATGCTCTTTTTAAAACGAGCTTTATAATTGCTTATGAACAAAATTAAAGAAAAATTGCGATAAAAGTTAAGTCAGTGAGATTTTCCCTTGGTAGTAAGATATGCTACGAACGACTTATGATGGAATATTCTTTGATACTTTGATGTATTGATGTACAATAAAAGTTTAAATCTTTTTTCAAATGACCCAGCTCCGCGGGCCGTAGGTTGATACCTGGCAGTCCGGACAGGCCTGAATTAAAGGATAAATTATAATAACGTATCAGAAAATAAAAATGAACTCTTTGCTATGAGCTGAAAAAATGGAAAAAGTTTGAAAATTAAATTACTTTTAAGTTAAGTCATTACACGCACGCACACACACACATATAAATATACACACACACACACACACATATATATATATATATATACAGACGCACACACACACACACATATATATATATGTGTACACACACATATATATATATGTGTGTGTATTGAAATTTACATTATTTTAAAATCTATTTTTTTTACGAAATGTCTGATACTACTGTGAATTTATTTTCACGCAAATTTAAACGCAATCACGAAATTTATTTTCGGCTCAAAATGAAATAAATTATTTTAAAAACATAAACTCCTGTAACAAGTAAGCTTTACAAAATGTAAAAAAAAAAAAACCACCACCCTAGTTTAAAATATATCATTACTATGAATGAAATAGTGGTATTGAACTTTATATGCTCAATAGCTTAACACACCCAACTCTTTGAACTATTCAAAAAATTTCAAATTAAATTTAGCTGTTTTTAAATGAATTTATACAAAATTTTCCAACTCCTCGTGTAAGAAGCTCTCGAGCATTGCTGGGAATCTTATACATAAGCAGAAATATTTCACGTTATTATACATGTATGATTTTTTATATGACAAAAAAAAAAAAGCTTTTACAATTTGAATACTGTAAATAAATTTTTTGTTCATTCAAGCATTATTAATTTCGTATTTAACGTTGCTGAGAAAAGTGTACAGAAGCCAGCAATTGTTAACTTTTATTTATTTATTTTTCTAAATTTATGCTTTACTTTATTAAATCATTTATAATTATAATACTTTTATTTTTGTGTTGCAATCAAAAAGGTACTTATTTTTGCAATGCTTCCTAGCAAAAGAAATTTCGTAGTAAAGTTTGTAATCTAATAAAAAGTGTACACATATGACAACGCAGTAATGATTAAATTGGTATCAAAAATATAAAATCTTGAAAAAAAAACAACACATTTCTGTCAACCAGTTGCGTCTTCTTGCACCATCACCTCACCAGATAGATCTGCTGATTCAAAAACAAGAATACTGCTTTTGTTTCTCAAAATAATCCTTATGACAATAATAAGTACTTCGATAAGTCGTCTACGCATTTCATAACATTGCACGTGATATGTCACAGAGAAAGTTAAGATACAGTAAATTAGAATTTCTCCTAAAGCCTTTGATTAGAATAGAGATAGTAAGGAAAAGTTGGCAATGATCACAACTCTCGATGTCCTTATTTCCTCTATTTCTGCAATGGGTTTGTTTTCAAGATCTTATATTTAGCATAAAGAAAAGCATTAATTTAGTTTTCGGTAGCTTGTAAAGATTCGATATTATGTTGTTATAATGCATGAAAGTGCCTTCTTACATTGTCCTTTCACTCTTATAGTATTTCAAACAAGTAGACAGCTTGCTTAAAAATTATAACAGTAAATAGTTTGACTTTTTATAGAAAGGGGAAAAAAAGAATTCTTTCTTAGATTCTAGTAAAATAAAAATAAAAAAAAACTACAAAAATATTTTTTCGTATTGTTTTATAAAAACATATCACTTCTTGAGGCAAATGTTTTCATTTACAACATGATTTTAAAAAATGTGACACAAAAATACAACAAAGGAAATTTAAAAATTGAAATCTTTCAAAACTAAAACAAATTGGAAATCAATCTATTTAATACTGTCCAGGACCTAGAATTTTGGTGCAGCTTATACTAGGATTAATGATTAAACTTTCGCTACAATGGTAGCTTCATATTTTTTTTTAAAAAAAAAGGTATGAACCTATATTCCAAAACCAAGGAGAATAATACACTCAAAGAGAAAAGAATCATAAAAGAAAATATATATTTATATAAATCTAAAACTATACAAACCAAAATACATAATTATAGAATACATTAAAACATATTAAGAGAGGAAATATGATAAATAAATTTTAAAAATTAATATATATATATATATATATTAGTGTATATTAATAAATTAAACTTCTCTAAATGAATTTATATTTATTAATTTTAATAAATAATGCTCAAAAATCTAAACCCATAATTTATTAGTATAATATGAGAGTTAAATTCTTAGTTAAAAATAAAATTTTAAAATGTATTCACGATTTCGCTAAATTTCAGACATAAATTTATTAATTTGCAAAACACCAGCCTCTTAATAGTGATTAAAGAAAAGAAAATTTATGGAAAAACATATTTAATATTAAGTAATAACTCTGTTTTTGTTAGCTTAGGTAATAGCTGTGAATTTTCGTATATTTATGGTAATTTTCTTTTTTGAAACTGATGAATTTTGAAATATATTGCCTTCATCAGAGTTTATTTTTCTTAAATATTGGATCAAAATGCTTCATTTTAAAAATTATTCATAAACATTGTATCCGGAGGAAGGTTACTTAATACTACCAATTAGTTAATCTCTTCGACTATCGTTTTGGACATTCTGTGAATCAATTTGTTGAACACTTGGGTGATTTGGTATGGATTCTGTAATTTTTTTTATAAGCTGTTGATATATCTAAGTAATATAAATGTCCAACTCGCAGCGGACAATAATGTCAACCATCGAATCTTTCTCATTTTGTGAAAGCAGACTTCTTTTCCCGATTGCCATTTCAATTCTGTATCATATTTCCTTTGCTTCTTAGACATTGAAAAAATACTTTTGTTCTTAAATATCTACTGAAGAAAGAAAGCCTTTTTAGGTATTATTATTCGTGTTTGAAAATCTAGCCTTAATGGAGGGGAAAAAAACTCTGACTAAAAGAAATTTAGCATTTTATAATTTGATCACTTTTAAAGTAAGACTGTGAAGAAGTACTATTGTAAAATAATTATCTACAATTCATAATTGTATTCTAAGAAAGTATTCAAAACTCGGTGGGGGAGGGGGGAATGGGGTCGAGATGTAACATGTGTACCAAATGAAATTTTAAAATTAATATCAAATGGTTTTTACTAATTTCAATTATTGTAACTAAAGTAACCTATATTCAAAGGATAATTGTATTAGTATAATTTTAGTTAAATAATGTTTAAGCTATAAATAATTCTCAAAAATTAAAGGATTATTTACTTTATTAATTGCTTCCCCTCCACCCTTCGTTTGAAAGCGTTACTCAAAACCTAAACAACGATCAACATTAAAAACTGATTTAACATCTAAAATAAGCAAGTCTGAAAATGTTTAATTTATTTGCTTGGCATTAGATCCTTGGCATCATTTGATTCTCTACCATTTTACTTGGCAACACTTAAAGTCATTAGAAAGGTAAAATTTTTATCTGATTCAGAAACAGCTTATAGAAAAAAAGATTCACGTGCGCAATTATGATCTCATTAATATGTACCGCTATCTTTTTTTTTTCGGTGAATTTCAATCAAATGTAACGGTAAGCTGGTGACGACAGAGTTAATTTTCAGTATCTAATGTATCGTTCAAACCTTTTACTTTAATTTTTTTTTATTTAGCCTCAGGCTTTGGTAACTGCTATGATAATTGCCAGCCACTATCACTACTCCATTTCTTAAATCTGACACACATTAATTTAACGTGTCACTTATTCAGCATAAAAGAAAAGTGAAAATTCTCCAATTTGTACAACACATAAGCCTACATTATTTTTTAACTCTTTCCCCACCCCACCCCAAGTACTCCACTTGACCCTGAACTGAGTACAAAAGAAACATTTTCCCTTCTTTTTTCACCAAAAGGGGGAAACGCATAGAACTTTTATCCCCTTTGAATTCCTTTTCTGAAGAATTACGATCGTTGGTTGTATTATCTGACGCCCTTCCCTACTGAAATTCAAAGAGAGTACTATGCTGTTTTCGATATTTTTTCTCTCCTTTGTCGCATATTCTATCTAAATACCAAGCATTTGATTCTCCTTCCTTTACAGTTGAATCATATTGTAGGACTGCGGTGTTCTTTTTTAAAAATTATATTTCATTTTAATTTACTTGCCCATCAAGTGTTTTTGATTAACACCCCACTAAATTTAGAAATAGTTTGATACATAGGCGTGTCTGGGATATTTTTTTTAATGTGAGACACAATCCATATGCCAGCATTAGTCTTTTTTTTTTGTCAAGCATTATACTCAAATGAATAACTTTTCTGTTTTATGAAAGGCATGTATTATTCTCTGAAATTTAGTTGAGCTATTTCCGAAAAAGATTTCTGATAATAATAAAGAATAGTTTTGTTGTATATACACATTGTAAAGCAAGCTGTAAATTTTCTTTTCTTTTTTTTCCTCAATACATATGAATGCAGCAGAGTACTTCTAAGTATCAATATCTTAATCTGAAATCTATCTCATTTAAAACTTTCTCGTCTACGAAGTAATCCTGAACTTCTTTTCAGAATTACCATCGTCCACTTCGTTCAAAAAGAAAATGAACAGCTACTTGTAGAAATAAAATAAACAATTGCTACATTTCATCTTCTTAGGGGCTTATCTTCTTTCGTATGTTTAGGACTTACAAATTTGAGATACCTGAATGTTCTTTCCTGAATGTTAGACCCCGAAATGAGATTTTCTGTCTTTGTTAACATTCCCACCCTTAATGAGCCGTCTCTTTTATTCTAGAATATAATTGGCTTGACTGCAATATGTTTATTGTTTTTATGCATATACTATTGAAATAAAATCTTACAATCGAAACAAGCTGTTCAAAAAATAACCTTTTCTAATAGATCCTGGAAAACAACTGACTAAATTTCACAGAAATATTAAGATGAAAAAAGAACTATCCTAATAACAATACAGAAGAAATTAACAATTGCATTTGCTGAAAAACTAGGAAACACCACAACACCTTAGAGAGGAAAGTGCAAATAATCCTTCCCAAAGATAAAAAAAAATACGAGTTTAAATCATAATTAGCTTTTTTTTTTTACCAAGGTCATGCAAATGTGTATAGTATTATAAACCTTGCTTGCCAGATGAAAAAATGAATCAAAAATAACACTGGCCTACGATGGAAAAAAAATACAAGGAAATTGAAAGTTGAACTTTATGTATTTTTTGGTACTAATTTTAAAAATAATAATGAAAAAGTTCTTCATGTCATTTTTTTTTTTTTTGAAAAATCCAATTTTTCTTGGATTTTTATGAACATGTATCAAATTTTTTTTTTCAGTGTTGAATTTTTTCCCTCCGTGGATGACCTTCATTCTACCGTGATGAAACGTACAGAATACCTCTCTGTGACACCTCTCTCCTCGTCGCAATCTCTCTCCACCAATAGCGTCGCATGAATCCTTATCTCAGATCCTTATCTTAGTTCACTAACGTCGCAGGAACTCTCTCTCTCTAAGCGAGCGTTATCGGCAGTCACTTTTCGAGTTTAATCTGGATTGGCTCTGAACGTGTTACCTTTCCTAAGACTGAATTCTTTAGACATTTCTGGAGTCATCAGAAAAGATATAAAACAGATATCCCCATGAGAGACTCAGCTTACCTCTCTTTTACTCAGAAGATCGTGTACTTACCATGTCCGAAAAAGATAAAAAAGACGTTAAAATTTTGGGCTTCGTCTAAATTTTTCTTTCATGTGTAATATCGTGCGTGCGCTGATACAGTGACAAGTAGAATCTTCATCACATAAACAATTCTAACAATTGTATTTTTCTCTGTACTTTTCGTGAAACATGGTTTCGAGTTGAAGACGTTGCGAAAATTTACCAGATGACTTATGTTACACATGAGGCGAATATAATGTAACTAAAAATCACACAAGGAGTATTACAGCCTATGTAAGACAACTTTATCTTGCGTATTTTGGCATGAAGCTCGAAGTCCAAGACAAATCGAGGGCTCCTCATACAGTTTGTGTGCAGTGTTTCAATGATCTACGATTCTGGCTCAAAAGAAAGAAGACTGCTTTACGAATTGGAATTCCTATGACATGAAGGAAACCGAAAAACCACTCTGATGATTATTACTTTTGTTCCTGCCATGTCCGTAGGTATAGCCGCAAAAATCAAAAGCTAAAATCTTATCCCGATAACATTCTATGGTCTATTCTTCCCATTCCTTATGAACCTAATCGGCCAGTGCCTTTGCCTCCAACTGAATCGCCAATCATTTATTTATAGCGTTGGGTTGCTCCACGAGTGTCAAAATGCATTTCCTTCACTCTCGTGTGGACTTCCCCCAGAAAATTAAGGATTAGTCAGCGAAGAACAGAGTGAAAGGTTCCACCAAGACATCAAAGATATGGAGCGCAAATAGCAAGGAAAATGGAACAAAAACATGCTCATCGACTACTGTTGGATGTTAACACGAGATAAGCCTAAGAATGAACATAAAAGGAGAAGGTCATATTTTCATATTTAAGGTCAGTTTCTATTTAAGTATGTACTCTTTTTCCTTTGAAACAGAGTACATACTTAAATAGAAACTTTTTTGCTTTTTTTGCACAGTTTAAAATTTGTTTCAAACTTTCATGTACACAGCCATAATATTTGCTCCTCTTGGTCAATCGTCTATTTTATGTAAGTTATTTTAATAAAAACAAGTTTAAAAAGTATGTTGGTGATTTTCTTCTAGAAACGGCACCAAAAATGGATGTGAAAAGTTTAAATCTCAAGGGAACTGTTTTTCTCTCGACCAGAGGCGGTTCGTGAAAACTGACAATAGTAGTTTTCCTCCATTCGCGGAAAAATCATTTCGCCTCACCAAGAATCATTATTTCTATAGATTTAACTGGATAAAAACTACTGTTGCCAAATAGTACGTGCTAAATTGTTTGCCAGAATTCCTTTTCATATAGGATTTTAGCAAAAGTATTGATATTGACTTTACGAAAAATCTAGAAGCGATAGGAGAAAATGGAAGTTGTTTTTAAAATCAGCACACCAAATTAAAAAAAAAAAAAAAAAAAAAAAAATTCAATAAGGTAGACAAGTTAAACTTGGCCGACGAGAACCGTTGAGATGGCCTAGCGATCTTTTCCTACTTTCGCCCATTGTCATTCTTTTTTGCTTCTTTTCTTGCATTTTAAGATTTTTATCTAAATCACAAGACGAATGCTTGACACTCCTTGGCCCTTACGCCAATAAAACTATCCTACTGCTATATTTCGAGTTAGTTTAGTGAAAGAGATTATGTTTGCCGAATGCTTGATAAAAAAGGCCCTGATTGTGTTAATATTTGCTTAAATTACTTTTTCTTTATACTACTTCTTTAAATTAAATTTTATAAAAATTAAAACGCTGAAAATAAAATTATAAAAATTTTAATAAAACTATATTAAATTAATACTATAAAAATACTGCTAATACTATTTAGATTTATATTATATAATATTAATATGTGCAAGCAATGATTTTTGAGAATACAAAATAAATGAAACAGTCATATATTATTATACAAGGAAAATCAGCCCGATAAAAAGCTGGACCGAATGTGAAAAAAATAGTCGATAACAAAAAATAAATAAAAATAAAAAAATAAAGCAATTTTGAATTATTATTATTAATAATTTTATATTAAACATTTCGTCATTTAGTTACATAATACAAATTGACAAGATTTGGAAATCACAAATAATTTTTATTTAAATCAATCACATCGAAAAATGCGTCTAATAAATTACGTAACTAAGAAAAATTATTTTAATAATAATTAACAAACTAATTATAACTCAAAGAAAAATAAATTTATACACAATAATTATCATAAATATAAAATTTACTTTTTGTTTTTTAAATTGTGTTACAGCTAATTTGTTAAATAATATTTTCATAATTTTATTTCTCGGGAAATTCGGATTTAATGGGTGTTGTTGCTAAGAAAAAAAAAATCGTTCGTGTGTGTGTCTAATATCATTTTTTAATCATTTTCAGCTTTTAAAAGTAATGCATAATTATCGTAAATAATTACGGGTTTATTGAGAAGCGAGTAATTATTATTATTATTCAAATGTAATTTACATTATATCATATTACTATAACTGTTTTCGTAACTGATTTAAAAAATGTAATAGGTCAATATTATAATTCAACTGTTCGAATTTTGTCTTGGAGTTTGTAGAATGTGTAATAAGCAACAGCTTTTTGTACAAGATAGTTTATTCATTATTGTGTTTATGAAAAAGAAATAAAAAAACCGCAAGTTACCAGTTTCTTTTGTGTGGCTCTCATATACTGACAAAACTGAACATCTTTAGTCTTAGGACTATTTAAATATTCGAGCACGACAGGATTTGGGAATATATATATATATATATATATATATATATAAACTTACTTAAAATTAGAATATATCTTTCAGTCCGAAAATAACATTAAAATACGAATACTTTTACTGTATTAAACCTAATAAGGGAGTTAAATATCGAGTATTGCTAGTTTGAATTATTTTCACAATAAATAAAAATTATATATTGTTGACTGAATGTAACTTCAGAACTAAGTTTGTACTGTATTTGTATGTCCTTCTGATCCATAAATAAATCTAAAAATATTTTACATAAATAGTAATCATTCATTTTGAAATGAAAATCTTTCTTTAGTATTTGTAAAATTAATAAATATAGTTATTTGAATAATATTTTTCAATTCATTTCTCGCTTACTTTTTAGCTATATTTTTCTTTTTCTTTTTCTATAGATGAAATTGTAAATTTTACCAGACTTAATAAAATTCTGTTTTCTAAGCATCGATCGTAAATTTGAGATACTTTTTTTTAATTTATAATATAAAATAAGTTTAGATTTAATGATTGAGTTTTGATCAAATATTTGTTAAAAAAAAAAAAAAAAAACTTATTAAAAAAAATAAATAAATAAAATTCGTTGGTGCAGAAACATTTACTAAATGACTACTGAATGATCTTTCCATTAAATATCTCTTTAATTTTATACTTCGTTCTAGTTATTAAAAACATATTATTTCCAATGCTTTGAAACCTAACAGCCATTTTATTGCATTCGGTGTCTCATGATAACTGTCGGTAAAATAAAGTTCACTTTTTTGAGTTTTTTTTAAATGAGATCTTTAATGAAAATATGATTCAGTAGTCCCTTAGTAAATGTTTCCGCAATAAATAAAAAATTATTTTTTTATGAGTTTTACTGTAAATATTTCCAAGCAACTTTTAAATTTATAATAATTTCTTCAAGGTAAGAAAAAGGGGGATACTGAATTATTTATTCAAAATAATGAAAGTATAATCTGTGATGAGGATGTATTCTGTTTGATATATATATATATACCTTTTTCTTTTACTTACTCTACAAGTAAATTAGTTTCATTATGTTCAATATTTTTTTATGAATTATAGCTATTTATTAATTGCCTAATCTATAAAATATTAATGATCTTCGGCCTATCGAAAAAAATGAGATTCAAATGCAGATTATGCAAAGGTACTTCTCAGAGTAAGATTGTGTTTCCAGAAAATTAGTTTCATTATTTATTAATTCTAATATATAATGCATTAATTACAAAACTTATAATATATATTAATGAATTCCAGCCTATCGGGAAAATAAGAATCAAATTCGGTTACATACAAAGATATACTTCCCGGCGTAAAAACATACATTAAATGCAAAGGTAGTCCGAAAACTCTATTCACTTTCTCGCATTCAAATCTCTTTACGATTTAGGAAAGAAAAGTTATATTTTTTCTCACACATTTGCATGAAGCAAATGGTTCCAGAAGAAATTTGCACGTCGGAACATGTGCAAAATTTGCTTTCGTTGTCTTTGTTGTCAGGGCCTCCTCTTCCTGCAAGAAATCACGGACTAGTCATGATTCTAAGACAGTTTATCAAAGGGGAGAACCTCCCACAGTTGAAAAATAGCGGAAATCGTGTCAAACGGGCGCCTTCAACGTCCCCACAGATCCTGAAGATAAAAATCAGACATACCTGTCTGTGTGGTCTACTTGTCAGGACAAAAAGCAACAGCCCACTTTCAAGTGAAAAAAGAAATTCATGGAGGGAAAATTTCTAAACAACTTTCCGGACATTCCAAATGCGTCAACAACAAGATTGGGGGATGGGGGGAGGGAGTGAATGTCTTCTATTTTACTGGTCACATAGTACATTTAGTTATCCAACCCCTGATAAGGCAATGAAAATAATTTTGTTTATTCTTTGACCATGGACAATGTTAATGAGAACGAGAAATGTGGATCACTTTTTCCGAAATAAAAAAAAAAATTTAAAAAATTTATTTTTCTTTTTAATGAAAGGCTGCAGATAGATGTGGAAGCTTTTTATGGATGCTGAGACGAATAAGCAAAAGAAATGTGAATTGGATAGTTAAAGTAATTTTAACTTGAGGTTTTTATGAACAGT
This sequence comes from Nephila pilipes, assembly GCA_019974015.1. Classification (NCBI taxonomy): domain Eukaryota; kingdom Metazoa; phylum Arthropoda; class Arachnida; order Araneae; family Nephilidae; genus Nephila; species Nephila pilipes. The sequence continues at coordinate 810,055 of BMAW01053664.1, forward strand.
TCGGATGAGATAGAATTCTTTTTTTAAAGAGATTTTTCTCAAAAATGTTTGCATTTTTTTTTTTTTTTTTTTGCGAACATAAGTTTTCATATGTATTTTTCCTGCTTAATATATGTTTACTTTGTACGATTCACAAAATAAATATATTCAGTTTAAATTTCAAGCCAGGTAACACTGTTTTTATTCATTCAAATAATTTGGATTTTTGAATGATTTCCTGCGAGATCCGTCGCCAATATTTCTTGTATTGCTTCCAAATGAAAGTTTAATAATTAGATAACGTAAATTTTTGTTAAAACAAACAAAAAATGTTGATTTATGTAATTTACTTCCATAATTGATTTTACTACTTTGCGCGATAAAATGTGTAGATTACATTTATACTTTTTCAAACTTATTACTTCCAAAAAATAATATTTTAAGTCAGATGAAAATAAACATGTTATGATATACTTTAAACAAAGTTAAAATTTGTTTGTGATAATTATCGATACAACATGTCTCCATACATCTATACGAAGTCCATTGGAAGTGTATTGCGTTTTTTTGCATGTCCGTTTGGATTTTTTGGGGAAGTATGTTTGTAGTAAGCGCCACAAACCGCGGGGCGGAAGTGACGTCATACCCCCTTCTTGCCGCGTTGGTCTGGATATACCGATAAGGTTATCATGTGTACCTACAGTACCGATAAGGAACCCCACCCCGTTATCTTTGGGATTGTTATTTACGGAGCGATAAGCTCGTTGTGTTGATATATAAGTTCTATTCTAGTTAAATGAATATAATTGGAATAAATAAATTAAAAAGTATTTTTACTCAAGATAAATTAAAAGTATTTTTACTGAGAATAAATTAAAAGATTTTTTTTACTCGAGTTAGAAGGAATGTATTTTGAATAAATGATTCTTTTCTGCGCAAAGTTGTTGAATAAGGTATTTTTATTTTATGTACTTTTTTTCATTTGAAGGAACTGAATGAATATATTTTGAATGAAATAATTATTTTTTCTTATTCTGTTTTACGACTATATTTATTTTCATGTATATATAAGCACTTGAATGTTCATACTATTATTTATACTTGATTAAGTATTATTTGGTTGAAGTATAAAACTTTTATATATGTGTACATTGAATCGTAATGAAATGATTATTTTTTTTAAAACATTGTTTTTTGAAATTTACCTCCTTGCTTAAACATTGTTATTATACATCTTAACCGTTCAGCCATATCAGTAGTAAGCCCCCGTCTACAGGGTACGGAAGTGACGTCATACTCCTCCCCCCTATCTAGCCGCGTTGGTCTGGATATACTGATAAGGTTATCATGTGTACCTACTGTATTGATAAGGACCCCCACCCCGTTATCTTTGGGATTGTTATTTACGGAGCGATAAGCTCGTTGTGTAGGTATACAAGTGCTATTCTAGTTAAATGAACATAATTTAATAAATAAATTAAAAGTATTTTTACTGAAGATAAATTAAAAGATTTTTTACACTAATTAGAAGAAATGTATTTTGAATAAATGATTCTCTTTTGCGCTTGAAGTTGGATCGGATATTTGCTTAGTACATCTTTTTCGTTTGAATGAATATATTTTAATCTGAATTAATTGGAAGATATTTATTTGATTTCTTCGCATAAGGTTCAGGAACTGGATATTATTATTTTACCCACTTTTTTTTTTTTCGTTTGAATGAACTGAATGAATATATTTTGAATAAAATAAATTTTTATCTTCTTCTGTTTTACGACCATATTTATTTTGCATGTATATATAAGCACTTGAATGTTCATAAAATTATTTATACTTTATTAAGTATTATCTAGATGAATTTGAAAACTTTTTTATATGTGTACATAGTATGGTATCGAAATGATTATTATTTTTAAACTGAAAAGAAACTTTTTTTCAAAACAACGGGTTATTTTTTATTTTGTAATGTTACCTTTTTGCTTAAACATTATTAATGTATGTATTTTAACATTTTAATAAAATTCAAATGAATAGACTATAAGAAAAACACTTTTATATGAATAGGAAATGAAATTTAACAGCTGTTTCTCCCCCATTGAGTTTAACTTGATTCTTTGAAGACTGAAACAATCATATTTTAGTAAGAAATTATAGAAATATTCAGAAGTCTTTCCCACCCCTTATATGCATATATCGTTTTAACAGTAATGTTGGTTAGTTCAATAAATTAATATATTCCGATTTGTTTGTGTTTAGTATAAGAAACCTTAAATTATGAAATAATTACATTTGATCATCAGTAAGTTTATTGGGAAAAAAAATTATTTTTACCTTTAATATTTGAAAATATCAAGTTAGAATTCTTACACACGCATTTCGTTTCTAACAAATATTATCTGAATAGGAAAACGAGTGGAACCTCTGAAATGAAATTCTAGAAATATTTAGTAGATTTATTTTTAAAATGATTTTACGGCGATTTTTTTCTTACTATAATATTTTTTAATGATTACTTCTTGAATTATTTTTCCTTTAACACACAGACATTTAGCTTTTTCGAAAACTCACTTCTTTAAAGTCTAACAATCTTGTTAAATATTCAGGTTTATCTTTTTTATATTATAACAGCCAGAACTCAAGTTAATTTTTTTTTCACGTATGCATTCTTTTTCTAACAACGTTTAGTTAAATGAATTAACTGAATAAATTTAGGTCGAATTGTTAAGTATAAAAAAAAAACCTTTAAATTATGAAAAAATTACAAGTAAGTTTATTGAAAATATACTGTTAATATTTGAAAAAAAATATATTAAGTTAGAATTTCTACAAACGATTCTTTTCTAAACGAATTTTATATGGATAGGTAAAATAAATTTAAGACTTTTTCTTTTTATAACCAAAGAGTTTTGATTATATTAAATGAAACTAACAATAAATATCTTGTACTATTCTTATGCAAAACATTACTTTATAAATTTTCTGATATACAGAAAAATTGACTCAAACTTTGAACAATAACGATAAATATTAGCTATTTTTCGCGCAAAATGTATGGTTCCGAAATTATTATTATTATTTACAACTGAAAAGAAACTGCTTTTAACACAAAGATATCGGAATTCACTGTGAACTTTTACTTTCTTACGTAAGCATTATTACTTTATATTTTGTCATTTTAGAAAACTCTGTAATGAATGCACTATTCAACCCAAGATTTTTTTAAAAACTTTGCCATACAATTTCTTAATATCTAAATATTTTGCTGTTTAGACGTATTATGTTATTTTTACTATATGCTTATTATTTTTTTTAGAAAAAAAAAACATTTGCATAGTTTCCGCACTTGTATTATTCATTCTATAAGATTTAAAAGGAGAATTAATGATGAGTAAATTAATCATTTTCTGAATCGAAAATAAATTTAACAATCGAAATCAGACTATATTATTTAAGGTCATCATTTTTTTGTTCTTATTAAAAATTTTAACATCTTTCTGGAAAAAAACTTATATGAAAATTACTACTTCATGCTGTCTATTACGTATATGAAGATGTGAATTCCTTCTTTTCGCAATTTTTCTTGACACTTGAACTAACCATCCAAAAACTGGATTCAATATGAAAACATCAAACTCTAGTATTTTTGTCAAATAATAAATTTTTTTCTTATAATGTTAATACAGCTAGTTATCAAGTTAGATTTTTTTTTCTAGCAATATTTTTCTGTGAACCCTGAACAAAGAAACACTATGAAATCCCTGCTTATTCAACTTATCGCTTTGTACAATGTATATTTGTACAAAGAATTCTTATGTTTTGCCCAACGTATTTTAATCTTACTAGGATGTTGTCTACATATGAACAAGCTAATTATGTTTATTTTCAAGATAAATTAAAGGTTTTTACACAACTTAAAATTAATGTAGCTATTACAATCCGAATAAATTGGGGAAAAAAAAAAAAAAAAAAAAAAAGGTGCCTGTAGGAATGAGCTGAAATATCTTATCACTGATGCAAAGAAAGTTTACTGATCTATAGAAGCGGGATTTCTAAGGGTTATGTTGATTTTATTTTGAGAATGTTCTGATAGAATATATAATCATTGATACAACGAAGGGGAGGTTTACTTAATCTTGGAAAAAGGATTTTCTGAGAAAATACTTTTGTTAACTGAAATGTGTGGAAAGTTCTGGTAAAATATCTTATCACCGATATAACGAGGGGGAGATATCTACTGATTCATGGAAGAGGGTTTTTTTTCTGAGAAATACTAAATTTATTTCTGAAGACATGCTGATATAATATTTCTTATTATGGGTATACACTGGAGGAGATATGAGAACACGTGAGGAACTTAGATTGTTTGAAAATGACGCAGGCGTCTTACGAGTGATATGTTTGGCTGAAAATAGTGTATGACATCACACATTTTTAAATATTAATGGTCTGCAATGTCAATCTATCTATTGTGTTTTAAAATTTTCTTGAGAAAATAATATGGAACGTAAAACGACACAGAGCAATTGGTATAATTGTAACTATTTTGTTATTGCGAGATCCAACCATATGGAATCGGTAAAATCCGAGCACATTGAAACGGTAATCGAGTGAAAAGGATTGCTTTAGGAATATCGAAAGCTTTTCACGACCCAACAAGCTAACAAAATTTTTGCAACTTTGGAGAACCAAATCGAGTATTTACCAAAGGAGCTCTCTGCGTTAATAATCAATGGTAAAAAACGTGCGGTTCCCCAACAAATTGCACCTTACGGTGATTTTCTAAAACCGAATTCAAAGCCAAGAAATGGGTGACAGAATTTTGGAGGATTTGATGAAAGTAGCTGATCAACTGATCGAAGAAGAGAAACATTTAAATTTTTGTCTCGTCAATCGATACCAGAATGGAAAGGGCTCGATCGGGTTGCACAAGGACGACGAAAAGGATTTGAATGCGGAATATCCCATCGTTACATTTTCTTTCGGTGCCACGCGAGATTTAGTGTATAAAGGAAGAGGTAACGAAAACGTATACGTACTTTTAGAACATGGAAGCATGTTGTTGATGCATCCTCCCACGAATCGGTTCTGGTATCATGAATTGGTATTTTGGTATGTGTGCTTATAAATCCTGTTTTTCGACTAGTTCCGTATACGCTTACGAATTCGATATTCAAGATTTGCATCTTTGTTTCGAAACAGTGTTTTTACATTTCATTCAATTCTTTCAATGAAATTTTACAAAATATGCAAATTCTCTTAATTTTGAACACCAGTGTAGTTTTGAATGTTGCTTCACAAAATATGATTTTTTTTTTTTTTTTTGATAATTTTTTTACCAACCTATTGTATTCTGAATTTATTATTACTGAATACTAGATGTTGTGTTGGGAGATGCCTTAGAAACCTACCTATTTTTTGTGTTTCCCATTCCCTTTTTTACTTCATGATAATGTTGCTTTTATATATATATAAATATATTCAAACAGTTGTTAAAAATTAATCAAAATACATTTGTAAAATTTTTAATACAAATAAATGTTTTTATAACAAGAGTAAAAAAAATAATTAAAAAGCAAAAATGCTGATTTTTTTCCCTTCCTCCTTTAATTACTAAGTATTGTGTAATTATATCAATGAATCAAAATAAACGCTATCTATACCAAAATAATAATTTAAACTAAATTGTAAAAAAGTAACGTTTCAGACTCTTAACTCTTGATTTTAGTATTTTTGATCGTTAAAAAATGAAGAGTAACAATAAATAAACTTAAAATTTTAAACTTGATATATATGGTGATCTGGTGAGTGAGAAAGGGAATCGAGAACATTTTTAAACATTCAGAAAAGAGTAGTGATTGAAAAAAAGGCGGGATCCACTAACCTACGATCATGCAGCAAAAACCTTATTCTAACCTACTTGAAAAAGCTCAAAATGTTATATTAAAACAAATTTTAAATGCAAGGTGGTTCGTGAGGAATGAAGATCTCTGAGCTTCTATAAACGTTCCTACATTAATAAAGATTTTTAGAAAGTGACATTCAAAATCTTTAATATTGATAATACTGAAATATAATACATTGATCAATATATACACATACCTAAGCTTTAAAAGACTTAGAAATCCTAAATTTTTCTGAATTTATTCCATTTTCATCTTTAAAATTAATGTAACGATAATTTGATTGTCGATTTTAAATTTAATGTAACAATAATTAAACTTGACAAATTTCAAGGTACAATATCAGATCCTTCAATCAAATAGAAAACCTCACCCAAGCAAATATTAATACTAACCCATATGATCAATACTAGCTCCATACTTATCTCGGGCCCCAGTGTCAAGGTCGTGTTCCAGTTCTGATTCCACTATAGACTCGTAGTGTAGTAAGGATTATGCACATTAAATCTGTTGAGACTCAATAGAGTCCTCTCGTATACATCGTGGGGAAGTTTGGAGAGTGGGATGCTCAAAACTGACGTTTCTCTCCATAACCCTCCATAACACTTCCGAGAAAGTTCTAAAGAAGTAGAAGTTACTAAAGATCTCTAAGAATTCTTAATATATATTCCCATTCCTATCAAACAGATATCTATTTAAGAATCAAGCTGCAGATCTTACATGTAAAATTTGGATTTCTAATGCATTCTTTAAGTTCAATTTAAGTGATTCTGTATATATTTTCCTCCTGTTGTTTTGTTATATATTAGAAACCCCATTTCAGTTTTCTTGGTAACTTTCTATGTTGCCATTTACTCTTCACATTTCTTAGAGGTGTTTTTTTTTTTTTTTTTTTTTTTTTTAAATCATGAAACAAGCATCTTTACATAAATTGTTCAATTATTTCTAAGCATCTTAATTTTTTTTTTTATTATTTAAAATAAAATTCACTCTTAAAATTAAATTTTTTTTAACCAATCGATTAACATGTTGCTTAAATTTATATTCTAACTGGAATAAGAAAAATTAATGAGGAAAATAAGAGGAAATAAAATGTTTTTCGAAATTTTTTAAAATTATTTTCCATACCTAATTACTGAAGAACATAAATATCGTTTTTTAATATTAAAAAAAAATATGAACTATTTATCGCAGATTTGCACCCCTCTAGTTTTTCACACACACACACAAGTGGATAAACCAGAAGCAATTGCCAATGACACTGAAGCTGAGCCAGGAAACGTCACAAATAAATAAATAAAAATATGACCAGAGATAGCCTTATGTATCACAATTTTTTGCAAACATATATAAACTTTGTCCAATTTACATAAATATACGTTGAATTTAACAATCGAATATTGTTTTCGTAAAATTTGAAAAGCTATCATAGAAATTGATGCTATATACTCGCCAATTTAGAAATAAAAACTAAGTAAAAAAAAAAGTATGATGAAAAATGCATTGTAACTTTCAAAAAAAAGCTACAAAAACTCACATTTTTATAAAAATGTACAAATTTATGTGTTTTTCTACATATCTTCATTCGTAAATTTTTAAATTTACTTCTAACTAGTTACCGAATAACAATAATGGAAAATTTTGCTACTGAAAAACGATATTTGTGCACAGAGTTCAGTAAGTTTTTTGTTTGTAGTTTTATCTTAGTCATTAACTTTAACGAATAATTTATGTAAATAAAGACAAATTTCAGACAAATGATGTATTCAATGACCCAAAGATTAGTTGCAATATGCTATTCTAGGGGAAAAAAATAATTTAAAAAATTTTATACTTACATATGGGATGAAAATGTCAATTCAAGCATCTGGTAAAAAGATAATGAATTTTAAGTGTTTGGAGTTAATTTCATTTTATTAAGCAATTTAAATTACAGTTAAAATAGAACACAAATAATTTTTTGTCTCCAACCTTTTTGTGCTTAATACAAACAATGATGTACATTTAGGTTGATTCAAGGTCAGCATCAGGTAATATAACATTATATTAGTTGGTATCCAAACGTTAAGGTACAACCAGTTTTTATGCGCTCACCATTAAAAGACAAAATAAAAACGGAAAATATAACTTATATGAATGATCATAAATACTTTTTATAAAACCTTATGAATCGATTATATTTTGTTCCATTTCTTAAAGAATTATACATTTTTATCGGCTGTCTGTGTTTGTATGTGTGCATACGTGTGCGCGTGCATGATGAATTTGATTTATCACTTTCTATTTAATTTTACTAATTTCACCTCTTGAGTTTCGGGAAGCAACTAATCCTCCCTAGCCCCATTAGAGAAATAAAGAATATTCTGCAATAAATAAAGGAAATTTTTTTTTATTGGATTAAAAGTATTTGAACGAAAAATAACATAAAAAATCTGTCCTGTAGTTACGATACAATGTTGGTGCTAAATTATGATGATCGAAAGACACAGAGCAGTCAGTCTGTCGAGAATCATACGCTTCTAGGTCAAATATATTAGGCTTGTTGCAGACAAAATGGCTGCTATTTCGCCTGATCCTCGCATCGCATTCCCTCCTCGCGTCTAGTAATGCTCACCCGGGCTCTTCAGTAGGTTTTGCTGATTATGTTTTCATTGTGTATATCCCACTCAAGCGCTAATTGAAATGAGCTCAACTTTGAGATTGCTTTTGAACAGGAATATAGAAGAAGAAAAAAAATGCTAAAATAGTTTTAGTCAATATACTGAAATATTCTCATTGTATTGGGATATGATACGAACAACTCATGGTGGAATATTCTTTGGAACTTTTATGTACCATAAAAGTTTAAATTTTTGTTCAGATGACCGAGCTCCGCGGGCCACGGATTGGCCAGGCCTCATCTAGATATTATCACGAAATTCGCAAGCACCGATGGAGCCGATGTCTCGTCTACAGAATGAGAGCTCCCAATTCAAAATCCAGTGCTGATAGCATAAAAAGTTCATATAAAATTTTTGTTAAATTGTTTTCTATTTTTCAAAATAATTCTATAGCTTTCCAGAGTATTCTTTACGTTTCCAGAGCAGTGTTCTGGAATATTCTACTACAATATATAAAGACACATATTCTCAGTCTGAGTGAGTTCTCAGCCAAATGTAGCTGCTCTTAGTTTGTTAATAAAGCTACGTTATTCGGATGTGTATTGTGTGTTCAATTCCACCTGCTAAAACATCTAAGTGGCAAAATAAATACGTTCTAAAAATGGCAAATGGGTTCCTCCATGTATGACCGTTGCTTTCCATTCTAGTGTCCGACAACTTAAATTGATCGAATAGAAAGTCGATGCCACCAATGCATTACAAGTAGGGACGGCCACATTCCTTATTAAAGTCCGTTTATTTAATTTTTTGCCACGAAATTTTACGATTTATTTCTTTATCCAACAGCAGACATTTGCAAAATTATAATTTGTATTATAATTATGTATGTTAATTATGTAATGTAATTATAATTTCTATAAATAATGCTTAATTTTAAATCATTTATAATTCAATAAATAACTGTTTAAAAGTCAATTCATTTTAAATTGTAAGTTTTTATGATTATTTGTTTTTCAAATTAGATGCAAAAGAATGGTTGTGTCAGAACTTTGGGCAGTCAGTATGATTATGTAATTGTAATAGATTATCAAAAAAAAAAAAAAAGCTATTTTTTAAATTAGTTTATGGTTACATATAGCGTTATTTAAATTAATTTCTATGTCCTATTTAAACAAGCTGTAATATTTACTACGACTTCGTCTTCGACTCATGTCAAGGAAGAGGATAACTAAATCACGTTAGAGCTGCAATGTAATATTTTTTTTTTTTTATCATTCATTTTCATTTGATCAAATTAGTTAATTAGATACAATTGCAAAATTTAAATATCTTTATATATATATATATATGGTAATTTCCTCTTAGAATCGCGCATGCTATGTTTGCTAGAAATATACTGAACCTCATTTTATCGTTGAATGAACAAAATAATTACGGGATCTCCTCATTTCCCTCAGATATAAAAGCCGTCACTTAATCATTTACCGCCCTTTTTTGCCTTTCTTTCTCTGCTGACACATGCTGCATCATGTAAGTATTTGAACAATGTTATGATGATGAAATTTTACAAAGTATAAAAAAAATGTTAACTTTTGTCTATAAATTATATTTCACTTGGACAAAAATGTTCCGAAAGTAATATTTCTAGGAAGCTGTTAATTGTTTTGTACACATTGTCACATCATTATTTTAGTTATCTTAATTCTTTATAAATTGCACTAACATTTTAAAAGTATTTTATTATTTTTTGTTGTTAAAGAATTTATAGGAATAGTCTCCATTAATCGGAATTTTTTAAAAATATACGTAAAATTAGTTATTCAAAAATATTCTCATTGCTCCATCTAAAAATTTAAAGATTTAGCCGTTTAACCGAAAAATATCCGACTGCAACAGATAGTAAACTGTTTTAGAATAAACTATATCACAAAATTTTCCTCAATTAATATAAACAAGGGAAATGAAATTTCTCTCCTTCTAATAATAGATTTCATAACTTTAAAAAGATTTTTAAGAAAATTTTGAAATTGTCTGATTTAGATCATTTAAAATAATATGAAATACCATAAAAAATAAATCAATAAAAAATATTAACAATTCGTATCTTAATTTAACAGTTTATAATCCGTATACATGATGGTACTCACTCCAAGAACCTTGCATATACTCTTAGAGAGATGTTGCACGTAATAGGACAGAACTAATCAATTAGATTTGCTTAAATAATTACGATCATATTAATTAAAAACAATTTTTCAATATTTCAAATAAAATAAGTAAAACTTTGTACAAGTTAGGTGCAAAAGATATCATGAGATTTTTTTTTTCTTTTTTCAAAATTTAAGCAATAATCATTTTTATTTTACAATGTTTACGATTACAAATTTTTTATGAAATATCTGTCTGTGTTAAGTACTCTTTTACATTGTGGAGAACCTCCTTGAACTTTTGCAACTTTCTCGCTTTGCCATGAGATGGCCAGCTTTAGATCTTTAAGAAGGTATAATACTTCTAAAGTTTAATTATTACTAAGAAATAACCAATATATCTAGATACAATTCATAGTGCATATGCATATTAATTATCTTTATATGCGTAATTTTGTAAATTATAGCTATTAATGCTGATTAGTTTAGTTTTAGGAAGCCGTAGATCGAAGTTTAATCTGTAATATCGTAAAGCTGTAATTATTATCCTGGGTTAACGTAAAGTTTTAATTCTTTCTAAAAATAATGGAGATAGAAACGTAATTTTGTTATTATTCTTTCGAATTCTTTTGCATAGTCTCTGTCCAAAGTTACATACTTCTCCCTGTGTTTCTTGACCTTTCGAAAGTCGTCATTTTAAAACACAAGAGATTGAAATCTTCTCCATACTGTGGGTCCATTCTTTCCATTTCTGGTTTTTGTCTCATAAATCGACCTTTCTTATGTCTACGTGTCTACCTGGTGATGTTGGCATTAATGGCGATTCTTTTCATTAAATGTGCAAATTTTGACATTATAGAACTCGAAGATAGCTGAGTGCTCTGTGCATCTCGAGGGACAGAGTTACATAAATTTTCTGACTTTTCCACAACTCCTGAATCTGAATTTTTTGGCATGGATTTGAAAAATTAAGTGAAATTCGGTAACAAGAAGTAGATCGAAGTTTTTATTCTGTAAGAGGAGCTCAACAGTCTTGTCTGGAATCTTCCTGACGAGATGGTTGTCTCCGATACCTCCTGTCACTTAACGTATCTGTAAAATAGATGTACATGTAATATAATTAAAAAACTTAGTAACTTAAAATCAATATCCTTTCTTGGAATTTATCTTAGTAATTTATCTTATTCTTTTTCTTAACTAGAAAAAGAATTAACTAGTTAAAATTGGTAATGAAAAAGTGTTAAAATATTTAGTAAATAATTTCTTTTTTAATTTCTTTTATGTTAAATCATTCAATTTATTGAAATAATAAATAGTTCGGAAATTAAAAGAATTTTCCACCCAGATTAATAACTTGTCCTGTTTATTTTATTTCAAAATCAAGACATCAGATCAGGACAATGAAGATAGAGAGTTTTCTTGAGTGATCCCACAACTATCCGCGAGTAACTGCAGTTTGTTTAATCCTCAAAACTCCTTCGTGTGTTCTTTCCGCAGGCTTGGAATTGCCAGTTTCAACTTGGATGGATCTGTAGATTCATCGTCTAGCAGCGTAATTAGCTAGATTTTTCAGTAACTGTATGCTAGATGCTCGAATCCTACACAAACTGATGTATACGCAGTAAATCGACAATTTTCCTACATTACCAAATTCTCTACTTAGTGCGGTAACTTATATGCTTTAACTCGGTAATATTAATATATATATATATATATATATATATATAACGGGGTGGGATGATTGTACATCCCAAATCTACACTGGTTTGCTTTTACGCAAAGGGCTGGTGTGTCTAGGGGAGTAATTCCCTTACCGGATTTCCTCCTCATTACCATCAAAGAGGGTAATGGGACGGAAAAGAGAAGTTGAAGGAGGTGAAAAGAGGGATAAAACCAAACGTCGCTCAGTTTTGTTCAGGAATAGGGGGCACTGCATAAGTTATCACATGATGCTGATTCGTGGTGCCATCTATGGAGTAACTGAGAAGCTGGTTTTACAGTACATTTGAAAATACAATTAATATTTTGATAATTAGCTGTAAATTCCTACACACACACACACTCACACACACACATACATATATATATATAATGATTAACTTTAATTTAATAATTTCCTTTAATAATAATTTCATTTTTTATTCTATCTTATTCTCTAATTCAAAAGTAAAGAGTTCATTTTTATCTCCTGATCCAATTCCAAATTATCCTTTTATTAAAAAGATCACGTGCACATATAATTTGTTTAATCCATTTTCCCATGATCGTAAATCTGTCAGAAATAATCCTTACTAGACTCTCTGTTTATAGCTGAAGTCCTTAGAATCCCTAATCCAGTGCCATTTGATTTATTACGTCTATTGTTGAAAATGCCTACTATAAAAGTTGATGCACAGTGAAAAATCGCTCTATTTTCGCCTTGCCAGTGCAGGAGATACTACCCTGCTCATCACCAGAAAACTGACAAGGTAAAAACTTTGAACTTTCTGCTCTCTGTTTCGTTTCGTTTCGTCCCGACCCGATCGGCGATCCTGTACCACGTTTTTCATAAATGTATAAAGATCTAATGATTTTCTGTGCTCTTGTAATGTTCATCAAACTGCGGAATTGTTTCCACAGCCGTAAAGCTATAATCTCTCTCTCTCTCTCTCTCGGATTCGATTCATATTCTTTAATTACGAATCCGAAACCATGATCACTAGGCTACCGCGGCCACCAGAATTCATTGAAAGTAACAATATTGATATTTTTCCTGGAATATATATATTATAAAGATATAATTTTAAGTATACAAAACATTTAAAAAAATTAATTAAAGAACACAGTAAAATATTAGTCTGGAATACATCCTTAAAAATTTTGTAAATAACAAATAATCCTTTCGAAAACAATGAAACCATTAAAAGGTAAAAATATTTTATAGCATAGGAAACAAGTATGATGCACTTAATCGATATTTCCTTACTAACAAATTTACTAAGTTCCTTTAGGACTTTCAGCTAAAAAGTTAGAATATGTATGTATGTGAATAATCAGGGGCAGTCCTACCGGGCATGCAGAGCGTGGTACATGAAAACGGCCGAGTTTAGAGGGAGGCCGGGCCTATTACCGAGATTAGGTAATAGAGTTGATCAAATCCATAAATCACACCTTTAAAATTGCAAATATAAGAGATAATAAAATGTATAAATGTACTAATAGTCGGATTGCTCCAGAAACATAAATATTAAAGTTGCGGTAAATTTTTACTGGGCAACTTGTTTACTTTTAAGCTTATTTTCTCAATTTTGATACGAGATGAAATCCTTACAAACGTAAATGTCAGAAGTAAACTGCTAGTATTCCCCTAAGTCAACAATTAACGAATTTGTCAAATTAATCAGTAAAATTATCAATTTCCTAAATTCATCAAGATCTTGTGAGGCCTTTAATAAATATATCAATGATGCCTCTGCAGTAATGACTAATCTTATTACTGGAATAGAATTTAAGACTAAGTCGCAGAAACATAGTTCGTGTTTTGATTTTGTTTGTACGAATTGGTTGGCCGAAGATCCGAAATTATTATTTAGAGTTGAATTTTATTTAACACTTGAGGATACTAAACGATAGCAACATATTTGAATTTTTAACTGAATTCAGGAATATGCCCGAAGAAGACTTACAAAAATCTTATCCTGTTTTTAATATTACCTTACAAGTTTGTAATTGTGACTAAATATCTAGTTAGAGGTGTTAATGGTGAGGACTTGTACAGCAAGATAATGATGTATAGAATCATTAATGACTGTATTACCCATCCTTCAAAAAATGGAATTTATTGAAAAAAAAATTAATTTGATCATTTTCCAACTTTTCATTCGCCTTAAGAATATTTTCATTCCCGCACAATTGAGACGGGAGAGAGAAGTTTCTCGTGACAAAAATTATATTGAATCTTACTTAAGATCATCTATGTTCCAAGAGAGATTGATTAATTTAGGTTTATTTAAAATAGATAGATATTTGTCAGAAGAAATTAACTTATATGGCATTATTGGCGAACCTGTAAGTAAGTAAAACAAGAAAAGTGATATTTTAATTAAATATTTTATTTCGTAGACTATATAATTTTAATGTATGTAATTATCTAATTATTAGCTATTTGGTATTAAAATTGAGTGCATAATTTTTTTTCAAACATCCCTTCTCCATCTACCCCAAAAAAGTCAAACAATAAAGGAAAAAGGAGAGAATAAGTTGAATCCATTAAGCGTCTCCAATTTCCTCCAATGGTGTTAGTATGAGTTCCCTCAATAGAACTTATAATGCTTTTAAAAGGGTTAACATTATGATGAATGCTAAAATTGTAATGTACTATTATTTCTGACTCTTGTGTCTTAGTATAATTAAATGTAACTAATTCTAAAAGTCAATACCGTCTCGAAAAACACACGTCCAATCCAACTCTTAATTATTTATTTTCATCAATTACTATAATTTACTAATTAATGACTCTTCTCGGACACTATAGTTAGCCAACCAATATAAATATGACTGAAGTATAATATACTCTTACCAAACCCTTCCAGTTGTGGTTGCTTTTCTCCGACAAATCCTCAGCGCAGACAATAACCGATAACTACTCGATATTATCGACCTCTTGTTAGAACTGTACTCAGAGTTAACCACACACTCTTTCTTCTAAATTTCACTTTATTTATATCACTATATTTGAATTAATTCACTTTATTTCCACCTGCATCTAATTAACATAATCACGCTTCATTTTGGTTGAGAAGAAATTGTTATTTCATGTAATAAATTTCAATTAAAGTCCCCAAGGTTGGTGAAGAACCGTGCACAGTCCAACGTCACAAAATATTCCTTAGTTCATTATAAGCTCACCAGAAAGCAGGATGAATGAATGATTCTTCATCAACACATTTCTTTAATAACTGTTCCAATGTCTCTTTATTTCATCAGTCAGATGGAACACACCTAATAAGTCCTCTCTGACAAAATTCTCTCGAAATAATGAAGAAACTATTTTACTGTATGGCCTCAACGATATTTTCTAATAATCTCAAATTTTGACTCGTCACCTTCACTTATAATGTCTTCGCCTCCAATTTTTTTAAGTTATTTTAAGAGGTATATAATCAAAACCAATTACACTTACAACCGTCATTAACTTGTAAAAAATACAAATACAAATTACACTTGTAACCGTCATTGCATTAACTTCAATAATCCTTGCGATTGCTTTAACGATCAAATATTTTCAAATCATAACCATTCTACCTTAAGTATTGATTCATAAGAGCAGTGATTCCCAAAGTGGGTTCCACGAGACAAATTTTATTTGATTAAAAAAAATAAGAATTTCACACATTTTCGAAATCTATTGCCGTTTGCAACCACTTATTTGTGTGAAGCTGGGTTGTCAAAATATGTTGCGATAAAAACCAATTATTGTAACAAACTTGATGCTGCAGCAGATATGCGAGTTCTGTTATCAAAGTTAATGCCTAATTTTAAGAGAATCATGGAATCAAAGAAGCAGGTGCATCCTTCACATTAAAGATTTTCCATTTATTTTAGTTTACGTTTTGTATTTTTATTAATTATTTCTATGATGAACTTATTTATTTATTTATTTATTATTATTATTATTATTATTATTATTATTATTTGAGTTTTGCTTTATTCAATAAAATCTGAAATACCAAAATAATACTTGTTTCATTTAATATCAGATATTAATTTTGAAAAGTCGTTAATTAAAAAATATTCAGGGCTCCGCGATCATTGGCAACACATTTTGGGGTTCCACGACCAAAATATTGGGTTGGCAACTAAGTAATTGCGGATTTCACTCATAGATGGCATCAGTTCAATTTTTAGGTTTGCAGACGTAGTACAAATGTAAAACACATTTTATTATTTGATAGTTGGCAATTCAGCTGTCAATCAGTAAAAAAAGGTTTTTGATCGGTTGCGTAGTTTTCGCTTAGCCTTCGTTGAAGAATGCAAAATCAAAAGGAACATTTTCGTCATATTTTGCTTTTTTATTTCCGCAAAGGGAAAAACACATCGCAAGCTCATAAAAAGTTTTGTGATGTTTATGGTGACGAAGCCTTAAAAGAACGGCAGTGTCAAAATTGGTTTGCCAAATTTCGTTCTGGTGATTTTTCACTCAAAGATGAAAAACGCTCTGGTCGTCCAGTTGAAGTTGATGACGCCCAAATCAAAGCAATAATCGATTCGAATCATCACAGTACAACACGTGAGATTGCAGAGAAGCTTCATGTATCACATACATGCATTGAAAATCACTTAAAACAACTTGGCTATGTTCAATAACTCGATATATTGGTTCCTCACGAACTGAAAGAAACGCATTTAAGGCAACGCATTAACAGCTGCGATTTGCTAAAGAAACGTAATGAAAATGATCCATTTTTAAAACGACTGATAACTGGCGATGAAAAATGGGTTGTTTACAACAATATCAAGCGGAAAAGATCGTGGAACAGGCCAGGTGAACACACTCAAACAACATCAAAAGCTGATATTCATCAAAATAAGGTTTTGTTATCAGTTTGGTAGGATTACAAAGGAATTGTCTACTTTGAACTCTTACCACCCAACCGAACGATCAATTCTGATGTCTACATTGAACAACTAACGAAATTAAACAATGCAGTTGAAAAAAAGCGGCCCGAATCGACAAATCGAAAAGGTGTTGTATTCCATCATGACAATGCAAGGCCACACACATCTTTGGTCACTCGGCAAAAATTATTGGAGCTTGGTTGGGATGATTTGCCACATCCACCATATAGTCCTGATCTTGCACCATCTGATTACTTTTTGTTTCAATTTTTACAAGACTCCTTGAATGGTAAAAATTTCAATAATGATGATGATGTCAAATCGTACCTGATTCAGTTTTTTGCTAATAAAAACCAGAAGTTTTATGAACGTGGGATTATGATGCTGCCTGAAAGATGGCAAAAGGTCATTGATCAATATGGGCAATACATTACAGAATAAAGTTATTTAGTTCCATGAAAAAATTGTCTTTGATTTTCTAAAAAAAATCCGCAATTACTTAGTTGCCAACCCAATAGTTTGGGGACCACTGTATAAGAGGATTCTGAAATAACCCAAAGAATAATTTTTGTCTTGAGGAATGCTCCGAGTAAATTGAGTATTTTATTCAATATCTCTTCAAGTGTTTCCTTCCCGAAATTCATCTTATGAGAATTTTCGCAAAAAATTTTAGTACCCACATTTTAGTACTTAAATAGTTAATATTACTTCCATGTAATTGAACAACAAACGCTTAATTTGAAATTTTTTTACAAATGCGATGTAATGAAATAGACCTCTGTTTGATTTCACATTTGCGAGAATATGAGGAGACTTTTTTTTTTTCAAGAAAATTAAATGTATAATCAGCACTTGCTTATATTTTGAATTTTACAGATGAATTGAACTTGTCTCCAATACGTTAAAATGCATATGCCAAGCATTTATTTATTTATTACGTAGAAATATTCTTTAATTTTGCTTGACTTCAAGGAGTAAGTTTTTAATTTTAAATACTTTGGTCTTGAAAACGAGTATTAAAGGGTGAGGGGCGGCTGAAATTAAATGATATGATGGTGACTTCGCCTATAGAGTCGCTCTTGTGAATAATACATGTATAATAAAGCAAAGATCCCCAATCTTTTTGTACCTTTAAGTACGGATAGTACGTTTACTTTTTCAAATATGAGCATATAATTATCATAAAATATAACATGGAATATAGGGGAATACCCATTAAGTGGGGACTCTTTTCGTTTATAGCCTCACAAATAATATTACTAACAATTATGCTCTTCGTACGAGGCCAGTACAATGTAGTAATAAAGAAAAGCATTAAAAAATATTTTTAAAGTTTGTTTATTTAACATTTTCTTAAAAAAATTATTTTAACTAATAATCGGGACAAAAGGACGTATCGGCCTTGACTATATCTTCATGCAGGGATAATCCCGGTCATATCGGGAAATCTGGTGAGCCTAGTTAAAATAAATATATAATTACTAATAAACATTTTTAAAACAAATAACAAACGAAACGTTTCTCTATTTGCAAATTATAAAAAAAATTACGTAACATTTTATTGAAAAATTTCTTATCAACATCGCAAAGCAGTGGTCACACGTAAAATCGTCGGCAGATGCAATGATACCTGCGAGCATAGGATTAAGGTCCCTTGTAATTTTTCTATGAAATTAGAATACAGAAAAACTTAACTGCTTAAAAAATTAACATTGTTGAGTTGTCTTGTTTACGTAATCGCCATCTATTGAAACAAGTGTGAATATCTTGATAAGTCATCACTTCTACATCTAATGGAGCCCAGCGTTGCACATTCCATTAGATCGACATGAAATCACTTCAATAAATCGTGACATCATTTCATTCGGAAGTCTAGTAGAAATCCACATTGATTTTTAACTGGCCTTTCTCAAATGCAATGAATACCTTAGAAAATATGAAATTGTATAGCTGCACTAAAAATTCCATTAATTATTCACATCAGGATCAATTATGATTACATTTGAAATAATATATCCAAATTTAAATATTTTTTGAAATGAAATTTTGTTGTATAAAAATATTTTCGTAATTAAATATCTGTATGGTGCACTTTACGAGTATTTCAGAAAGCTGGACTTTCTTGTGATGGGATTGTTTATTTACATCTCACTGAAAAGCAACACGTGAACTATTGGTGACAAGCCTCGTAGCTTTCAGCCTCTGTCACGTTAAAAAAACGTCACTTAAGCTGGCACCTCCATCTCCAAATTTCCACACCGAACCAACGGAGAATTTTGTGGACTTCGACAGATTCAACGTGCCTCAATCCCACTGCACTTCGAGTCTTTACTGGTTTTCTTAGTGTTGCAATTTAAAAACGACCGTGACGTCACCTAATAATTTTAGAGTGTATTAAAAGTACAATTTTCGAAATAGAAGAAAAAAATAACAGTAATAAATTATTTGTTATAACGAAACATTTCGCTATCTAATAAATAATGCATAAATATATGATAAATACATTGATGTGGTACATCGCATGCTATTTGAAATTTCTAATTTTATAACGCAGATACTTCCATTTTAAATGCATTATTGTCAAATAACAAAGCCATATATAGATAGATTTTGCATTCTTAGTGTGGTATTGAAAAAAGTATAACGTAAAAAAAATGAAAATCTGATTAATAAAAACAGAGCTGTTAGAGATTTTGCAGTCCAGGCTCGGTAAAAAAAAGAGTATGAAAATGCAAGTAATAAATTCTTACTAGCAATTTATGAGAAACGGGTTCTAGAGATATTCCCATCCTCGTAGCCTGTTTGAAATAAGAACGTTCTGATTTCTTATGTGTTTATGCTTAAGTACACATTTGCTTGTATATGATTCTAAATAAATTTTTGATGACATCTCATTTAAACCCTGAAATGAATCCATAAATATATATTTAAATCGGTGATTTCATAGAATTTTTTTTCTTTTTTTTTTCGTTTTATTGAAAGGAAAATTACAATAGACTAAGATTTATACGGATATAGTACCAATTTATTAGAGGAAATCGGTTACTTAATTCTTCATATTATTTTTTCGAAATTTTTTATAATTAGGTAATCTAACTGAAACTATATCTATTGGTAAAAAAAAGTTTCTAATTTTTCTAAATATACAATCATTATATGGGTTTTTCAAGATTTCAATAGCGTTCTAGATTCTAGATTTCTACAGAAATATAGCGTTTAGTATTTCTTTCTTTTCCTTTTTTTTTTTTAATAATATAATTCTAGAAAAACTCGAATTTCGGTAACACACTTTTTACATAACAATATTTGAGTGAAATGTTTTTCAAAATTCAGATGTTATTCAAAATTTCAGATTTTCTTAAAAAGCATTTTTAATTGAAAAAAGAACAATTTTCGTTGATTTTTCACAGCATTATCTTTTTAAGATGGATTAGAATGGCTCACGTTATTATTCATTTCCCTTATTCTCCTCGAGCTGTCAGGTGATTTACGATAACAAAGGGGATAATAGCCTTTATTACTCTATATTCCATAAAATAAATAAATAAGTAAAAAAAACAATCACACACACACAAAAGAAAGAAACTACGAAAAGCAGAATAAAAATGAAAGAATATTTTAACTGAATTTTTTGAAAAACAAGTGTTTCGAAAAGTAAAAAATTGATGCTATTCTTTTTTTAAACTTATATATATATATATATATATATATATATATATATATATATATATATGTGTGTGTGTGTGTGTGTGTGTGTGTGTGTGAAATTTAGAAAAAGTATGAGAGGGAAAATACTTTAGAAACCTTAATTTGGGCCAAACTATAACAAGTCCCTTAATAACCCTCAATCTAAATATGAAAAATACTTCATTTTTTTTAGCCAGTTTTGTTTTCCCAGTATATTTAATTTCATTGAGTCACGGATGAAGACTGACTTAAAATTAAAGCTTCTGTACGTAAGTAAAAATAAGAAGAAAAAGAAAATTTACAGTAATCTGAATTTTTACATTAGTCTGAAATTTATCGCTCTCTTGTTGGTAGAATTAAGATTGGCTATCAATCTAAAATGTTCACGCTTGAAATGTCAGTTAAAATTAGTTTTTTAAACTTTTGTTCTTGGAATTGTTCTCCAAATATTACAGCCAATATTTATGCCTGTAACAACCAATATTTCTTTCAAAATATTGGCTTTTCTTAATGGGAGGGCGGGTCTAAATGCAACTGAAAGGAAGTGAAGTAAGATGTTTCATATTGTAAACATTATGATAAAGTTTCGTTTATGTTCGCCACATGGTTTAAGGATGACATCTTATCTTGTGAGCATTTAGGAATTTTAATGTAAATCATTAAATATCCTTACGTAATGATCTTAGCTAGTTTCTAATGGCGAATAATGTTCTTCTCTGGAGGTTTTCAGAATCGGTTATTAGAATTATCAATCGGGATTGGTACCGTTGTTATAGCATCATTAATAACTTTACATGTTATTAGAAAACCTCGTAAGAAGATTTCTAGAATTATTGATACGGTAAAAAAAAAAGCTTTTCATATTTTCCAGCTGAAATGAAAAGATTTCTTTCATTTATGTGATAAATAAGTAGATATTTCTTGTAAGTCATCCATTTTCTTGATTCATATCTGTTCTTACAGGTTTTAGAACAGATATGAATTCATTAATTCTTCTATGAAATGAAAAAAATGTGATCTTAAGTGTTATATGTCGATAGAAAAATTTTAACTTTTTGGTTTAATGATTTTTTGTACGTTTCTTACGAGTTTCTTTTTCTTTCTTTTCATCTATGACTGATATCTTGATCTTGAAATGGAAATATTTTTTTGAAGAAAAAAAAAAAAAATAAATAAAAGAATTGCGTTATATAAAAGCTAGAATTGTTTAATTTTAAATTTGTTCCTAACTGAATAGGAATTTTCTTTAAAAATAAAGTACTTATCCATTAAAGCCAATACTGCATATTTTCAACACCACATTGGCGTATTTTAGCTTATTTTTTTCCCAAGTGATAAATGGAAAAACATTGTTAAACAAGTAATTTGTCAATTAATTAAGAAAGGAAGTCAAACACTAAATTAACTACATCTACAACCAAGAAAATATGTCAAAACAAAATGTTACTATTGGTATGGTTTTAAAGTGTCAAATATGATTTGAAATTCTTATTATTAAAATTAAAGCAAAATATTTGAGTCAATAATCATGATACATTTCTCTGTTTTCCATTGTATTTGTAATTGATTTAATGGTTTGCTAAATTATGTTCTGTATTCTTTGATATTTGTAGAATTATATTTTGTCTTGTAATAATGGTCTGTGATATTTGCAGAATTATATTTTTAGTCGTGTAATAATAGTTGTTAATTATTGTTTTTGAATTTTATGCATATGTTTTTAGACATATCTGTGAATAATATTTTTTGAATATTTGCAATAAATCACAGTAAAGAATATTTTATTTTTGGCAGCATTGTTTTTGACTGCCTGCCTGCCTGCAGCATGAAAGTTTTTGCTGCTATCTGTGAGATAGTTCATAGCTTGCATTCTTGGTTAGGATGCCAATTACATCTTATCTCTAAGTTTAATTACCATATTCATCAATCTATGATTAAATTTGTGGCACATCAGTGTATATATGATAGGTACCTTCTGAGAAAATAACAAAAACTCCAAGATTGGCTTACATGAACAGAAAATTAATAAATGAATAGAAAATACATTATAAAATTTATTTAAAACCAGCAAGTAAAATAATTTTTTATTGTTTGTGAAAATTTTTAAAACTGTCTTTTCTCAAGTATTGACTTCTCTTCACAGATTGGACAGAAATAACATTATCTTAGTGTTTTTTAACTTGCCTATGCATAGAGCTTTGATATGTAAGCCATCTACGAGAAAATTCTAAGATAACTTACTTTAAGATTTTTTTTCTTTTCAAAAACATTCTCTATGTTTTTTGATAATTACTGTGTACTATACTTAGTTTTTAATAACATAATACGATTAAGTTAAATTGCCTTTTTAGACTGGAATCTTGAAAATTATTATGGCAGTCAACATGTTAATTTGAATGAAGTTTTTGTTTATAATTTCTTTAAAGTTTTATGGGGAGATTATAAGATATTTAAGGTAGATTCTATTTTTTCAAGTGGGTCTTTTTTTTTAAAAGAAATTTTTGCTACTTTTTCATTTTTCACAGCCGATAAAATTGTCAAAAATGATAAAACCGACTCCAAACGGCATCAGTTGTATTCAATGTAATTCAGTGACTCATAAACATTTTTTACTGTGTGTGGTTGCCAAAAAAATATGCTTAGTGGGATTTGCGCTGATGAAAAGGAAAAGTACTCCCCCTTCTTTTTTTTAATTCTTGATGAAATCAGTTGATAAAATTTTGTTGCATAAAGAGAAAAAAAATTTTTTTTACTTATTTTTTGATATTTTTGTACTTTTACAATCATGTTGATGGAAGTTGCTAAAATGAAAGGATGCATTAAATTCTGATAGTCTTAACACAGGAATGGCCAACCTTTTGCATACCATGCACAAATGTTTTGACAGACGATCTCAGGTCTACCATATAACTCAAGAACGTTTTATAACATCTTATGTTCATGGTTAGTAGTAGGTAAATAAAGATAAGGATAGAACCCCTTTTTTTCTAAAGGGAGGGAAAATTAATTAATTGCTTTGCTTTTTTGAGCAGCTAATTTATATTAGTTTAATAAAGCACGAATCTATAATAGTCAGGAATGATTACTGTATGAGAGAATGATCACTTCATGATGTTGCTATAGCCTCCAGAGAATTTTCTTTGGTGAAGATAACTCTGGACTACAGTTGTCACAAAGAGCGAGATCTGATAGGAACTTTTATTTGTCTTTTCTCTCTGCTTGAAGGAGTCATGGCCCATGCTATGTTCAATAACTTTTTAATAGAAGTATGTTTATACACATAATTAACATATTTAAGTGATTTAATTATTGTATATAAAACAATATTGAAAAAGCACATAAATATTACTTATCATTAATGAAATGTTTGAGCTCATTTGGATTTCACTAGACTTTTAATGCTTGTTGTTAAACATGTCACTAAGAGCAGCAAAGAATTCTTCTAAGTTATATTAATTACTCGCTATCTTGTTTTGTTTCTTGTCTATTTTATTAATGAAAATGCTTGTTTGCATCTGTATGTCATTATAAAGCAACATATATAATTTTTTGCAAATTTTCTTACCTCCAAGCAATGTTCAAGTGGTAATTAATGAATGCCAAAAATTAATTATGTCAGAAGCATTTTGATCTGGCAATAGCTCATCAAATTTTATTTTTAAGAATCAATTTGTTTTTAAATCTATATGTTCCATTTGTATGTTATTAGGCATCTGCAAAATCATGAAAATGACTTTCAAATGTCCTTTATCATGATTTTTTTCAAAATATTTGACATTTTGACTTTTTTGAATGGTTTTTTGGAGAAACATTTAGAGTTTTTTCATCGTACACAATTTTTTTAAAGTCGTGGG
>BMAW01053664.1:834828-901761 GCA_019974015.1 Nephila pilipes
AAAAAAACAGAACACAACTTAAAAGCTTTTAATTATTTGAAAAATCATTAAAACTTAAACTATGTCTTTTTAAATATGTGTACAATTATTTTGTTCATTATTATTATTCACCTGCAATTATATTCTAAACTTTGCTGAAATAGTACACAAGTATGTTGTTTTATTTGTAATTTTTAAAATATTAAATTCTGAAAATCTTTTTAATTTATTTTCCTTTTGCTAGATGGAAATATTGAATAGAAACACTGTACATATCAAAAACCGGGATCATGTGGAAGAAATTGTATCTCGAATAATCAGAGGAGGTGCATCGAAATTGCAGGTAATTTTGAAAAAATATCCTTTCTTGGTCATTATAACTGCCAATTACGTAATGCAAATAGTCTTCAAGTTAGTTTAACTGTTAGAGCTTTTGGTACTTGTCTGTTATAGCGGCACCCACCGTATTAAAAATGCCAACATCGCCAAGCTAGTAAAAAACTCCAAGCAAGTGAAGCACGAAATTTAAATGTAGGAAAACAAATAACATACAAATAGAAAAAAACTTTTTATCTAATAATATTTTTATTTAATAATCTTTTTATATGTTTAATAATAAATCTCATGCCAATAAGTAATATAAAAATTTATTTGTTTAATAATAATATTTACTTATCTTTTAGAACAACACTCTTCAATCAAGGCCATATTTCCGAAATTGCATTCACTATTTTTCATAGAAAGCTTTTTTTTTTCTCACTTCGGATTTCCTCCACATAAATTCCACCAGATATGACTCGTGATTATGTTGAGTCATGCCGTGTTGTTTCTTTTTTTGCCACTTAGCAGAACCTTACATTCTTTCAACATTTTGTGTGTGAACCCCTGTTATCGGATCTATAAAATTGTACTTATGGTACTCTGTGAAATGTGTGAAACCTGCATCTTCAAGTTCTTCAGTCTTGTACCCCTTCCAACAATCTGAATGGATAATTGAACCTTCTTGTATATATTAAAGAATTTTTCCAAGAAGTGTATTAACGTTTCTTCGATATTTGAACAAGAAAGCACTCATCATCTTCCCAACATATTCCACCGAAAATCCTCTGTTGAGGAAGTACTCTACTACTGTTGTTCTTAAGCTGGATGAATAAACTTTTGTTGATCTCCACAATTTGATCGGGTCTACCTATATGCTTATAAAATTTTAGAATAAGGTGTAGGGAACACACTTCTCTCACGTAAGGGTTCCAATTTACTGTTGCACCTTTAGACACATTCAGTTGCTTGTGACACCATTTAATTGCCGTAAACTCATCTGCTCAACAATACATAAATTGTATTGCAGTAATGAATGGTATTCTGGAACCGCTGAACCAACTTCTGAAGCGGAGACTCTTCTTATTCCAACAACTTTTAACATGGCACCTCCAAATACTTTCTTCATTAACATACTACTTCATGACTTGGCCTTTTTTGCATAATAGTACGTCTGGTAAAAGACCTTTCTCTTAAAAAAAAGAGATAGCATCCATTTCTCTGTTTGGTAAGTAGAAGATTATTAACGACATTTTGGAAGAAAACAAATTAGATATTTTTAAAAATAATTTGAAATTGGTAACGTTAATGGGTAAGTGATATGTTACTTATACATCAAGTGCTGTTTCTTTAGGATTGCAACCTTAGAAACTTACAACCAAACCTGGTGATGCATCTTGCTCACTTGGCGATTCACTGTCTAGAGCCAAAATCATAATTTGGCAAGCGCCTCTATAATAAACAAGTACAGAGCTTTTTTATTATTTGATAATGTATTTGGTCCTTAAATTTTGCTGCTTGGAATATCACAGTATTTCAAAAGTGATTCTGCTGAATTAATTTTTAATTCTGTAAGGTTTCTGCAATTAGATAGTATCAGACTTTTTTTATATATTTATTCGTTAATATAACCTGGACATTTTTTAACGCTTTGTTTCAGAATAGGAAAATATTCTCATAGTTATGGAAATATATTTAAAGATAACAGTTTAACTTTGTGTGAGATAGGTCTATTAAAATTAAATTTTTGATGCTTTAATTATTATTGAAATAGCTCAATATAATTTGCTTATTTAAATAAAATTAAAAGTAATTTTATCTTAAGAATTCTGTTATTTACTTAATATGAAATATGTATAATTATGATGTGTTTATGTAAGATATATATAAAAGATTTGATGTAACAATGTAATGTCAAAAAATATAAAACATGATAGTTGCATAGCTTTACTCCATTTGTCACAGATTTTGATTCATAATTAGGAAGTCCATCCTTAAACAACTTATTAATTAGTTTTAATGCAGTGTTAATTATTCAAAACTTCCATTTCAGTTATTAATATTGTGAAAGAAATTCAGTAAGAAACTAGCTATTGGTGTGATATTGAAGTTAAACACAATCAGAAATATATCTGGGTTTCCTGTAAATAAAAAGCTATATATAACACTCTAAATATAATCGGTACATTTCCGTTTGCTGAGTGAGAAGTTTGTCAGCATCAAATTTTTTTGATTTGGTGGTGATATAAATAAACAGTGTAAGCTATTTCAAAAATGAAAATGCTCATTTTCACAACACTAAGAACTCATATTTTAAAATAATTTTTTGATAGTGTGTATATATATATATATTCAACTACTGTTTTCATTAATTCATTTGAGGAACCAAAAGTTTTTAATATCAATAAGTAATAAAGTAAGATAATTAATTCTCTCCATTATGGGCAAATCTTAAATTTTCATCATGCTTAAGCATATTGAATTTAAATTCTGGTAAACAAGTCAAAATTATTGTAATTGTTATGTTGATGAGAAATTGTTGATATGTGAATGATGATGATTGAAACAATATTTAGTGATTTATCTCTTGTGCCAAGCTACGAAACAATTTACTGGTTTGTTGATTTTCTCTAATATTACTATGATATTAATATTACTATGATATGTCTTTTTATTTTATTGGTAATTTCTGTACTATACATCTATTTTTGTCTTTCATTTCAAATGAAAGATTAAAATTTAGAAATGTGCATGCCATTTTTTTTTCCTTGTAGGTAATATCTGATTTTGATCAGACTTTATCTAGAGTTCACAAAAATGGAGAGAAGTGTACTACAACTTATGGTAAAGACTTTTTGAGTTTTAATTGTCTTAAAATTATATATATATGAGTAACTGATTTAGTTATTATATAGCTATATTAATTTAAAGTTAAGATATATTGGTATTCTTTTAAATCTGATACATACTTTATTTCAAAGAGGAATATGAATTTCTTTTATCTGATGAATGATTCAGTAAATTGATAAAATACATGTTTATTATGTTATTCTTATGGTTTTGCATTATATATGTTTTTTTTTTTTTGCAAACAATTAAAAAGAAAACTGTTCAGTGCAGTGTGTTGTTCAATATCACTATCAAACCTATTGTTAACTGATTAATAACTAATACGGAACCAAGTACCACATTTAAAATATTTTAAAAGGATTATATTTTTGCTGAGTAGTATATTTCTTTACTAATGAGGAATGAATTGATATTGAATTCATTTTTTTAAATGCATTACAATTGATGGCTTTTTAGTTTTCTAACTTCTTTAATAAAGAATGAATGAGTTTGGTTGACATTGTTTTATATTTTTGCTTTGTATCTAATTTTACCAGTTATATTACAAAAAATGATTATATGAACTTAAAGAAATTGGTATTACAGTTTTAATGGAAGATTTTCAATTACGTGTGGCAAAAATTGAGTTTATATATATATATAATAGCATCCCCAACTCTGTTTGAATTAAATTATGGTTTAGTCATAAAAATAGCTGTCCTTTGACAAAATGAGCACTTACTGAAATGGATAGTTTCAACTTGTTAATTTATTTATAAACACATGGAAGCAGTAGCAAAACCATGCATAACAAAAAGCATGCAAAGCTGTGAAGATCACGTAACAAATTGCAAAGCAAGAAGATGAATGTGTTGACTAGCACAACTGCAAGTGTTTATATTCCAGTAAAAAAGGAATTTCTATAATCGAAACTTGAGAAGCTTGTAGCTTAGTGTGATTCGAGAATGAAAGATGCAAATTTTGACGTGAAGTGATTGATGTTAAAAATAACAAATTTAGGATATAAATTGAATTGATCATACACACTCATAAAAATATCGTAGAATAATGTATTGTTAAATTTGTTTGATTTATTAAGAATTTTATTTATTTATTTATTTGCTTTTTAAAATTAGCTCTAAATAAATGTAATAAATTAGATAAACACTGGTATCATGTTTGTTACCTTAATTTCTGCAGGGCCTCAGCAACATAAACATTGCTCTCGAAGAAAATAGCACCAAAATAAAATCTTCATTACTAAATACTAAAATTGCATAGAGAGAAACGCTGTGCTTAATTAAATTACTCATGGCATTGCTTTGAATGTTTCAGTTGCAATATTTTAACCTATGTTGTGACATATGTCATATCGGTTTAAATTATTGGCGAGAAATGTTGGAAATATACTTACTTTCACAAATGTACTTATATTTACTGGTTAAGGAAGTCCATATATGTAATACTTGTCATAATAAATATGTTGCTATGAGATATTGAATTGAGAATGATAGAAGAAAATTTTACTGTTATTCATCAACGGACAGAGAACAGTAGCTATTCAAATTGATGTGAATACTGATTTGAACAAAGGAAGAACATAATTGTACCAAGATCTCATTTAGGGAGAATAAGGCATGTCTGCTGAGAGGCTGCTCCAAGGTGATCCGAGCTAATTTCAGTGACACTTAAGGAATATTTTTTAAATGTGCATAAGCACTGCATATTGGTAGAAGTATTGCACCAGCTGAAATTTTTAAATATGTAAATACTGTGGTGTTTCTTGCAGAAATAATAGTTACTGTAAAAGCAAAACAGGTAACTATGTTATCTTTGAATACAACATTCATGATGATTGTGGAATGCAATATCATTAATATACATGTTTTAAACAGATTTAGATTAAATGATTCCATTATGTTTACTGTGTTTTGGCTGAAAAAAAGCTGTGTATTTAGTTAATATGACAATATTTCCTTCCCTTTCAAATGAAAATAAAAACTCTAAAATTGAATATGAAACTCTAATTTTATAAAAAATTATAACAATTGAATCCAAGTTGGCTTTAATTTTCATTCCAGTTGGTTCTTGCAATTTGCATGAAATTAAAATGTATAAAAAGGGAGAACAGTATGAAGTTAAAAAAAAACACACCAAAATTATAAAAGGGTTTTTTTAAAATGTCTCTTTAGTAAAATATATTAGCATGTAAAGAAATAATACTTTGGTGATTACTATCTGATGTTTTTTGATTGTCAAGAGCGTGTTGAGTAGAACTTTACATGAAAACTTCATGGTTCTACTTTATATTAAAGTTTTTCTTTTTTTCTTTTTTTTTTTTTTTCTTTTCATGAAGAAGAGTTCTGTAACACCCTGTATCTTTTCAGTTGCCTGTTATATGTGATATATTATCTCAATTTGGATCACCTTATTCAATGATGATCACAAAAAATTTTAAAATTTGAAATGTTCTATTTATGTTCTTAATTGTCAAAGTCTAAAAAAGAATTTATGTGTTTTTGCAATGTATATTGATGAAAATGTAACTTAAATGAAATATGAAATAGAGAGAGCAAATTGTATGAAAATCAGGAACATCATGTTTCGGTATCAAAATTAGTAATACATTATGTTTGTATTTTAGTTTTTAATTAGTAAAATTTTATTTCAAAAATGAACATCACATTGAACATCACTATCTTTGAGAGTCTGTTTCATTATAGCAGAATTTAATTGATTAGATATTCAAATGTAATAACTTTGCATCGTGAACAGGATGTATTAAAAATATCTAACCTCTTTTCATAAAAATTACTCATATTCAGATACAACTCTAATCTTCTTCAAAGTACTTCTTTAGACTTCTATATGCTTTTCTTGATTATTCTGCTACTGTCCAAAACGTTATTGAAATGTCTCTTTTGAGATATTGTGCAGCTGGTCTGTTCATGTTCTATATGATGTCTTCCCTTGATTGTAATCTTATTACTTTTAAAAGTATTTTCACTTGGGAAAAATTTGGAAGTTACATAAAGCCATGCAGTCAGAGTAGGCAGCCAGATGAAGCATAGGTGTGTTTTGTCAGAAAACTAAGAAAAGTAGTCACGTTTAAAAAAATATCTGACCATAATTCTTCTTCTGAAACCCAAATCCTGAGTCAAAATGGAATGAATGGATCCAATGCTGATACCTGTCTTGTCTGCAATTTCTGTGGTTGCGATTATGCGTCATTAAGGTCTATGACAATATCTTTTTTTTATTGTTGAAGATGTGTTGAAACATATCTCATTTTCCACTGAAGTGCAAACATTTTTGAAGCAGTTGTACCACTCCTTTAGACTGACTATTGCTTCAGTCCCAATTTTGCAGATCATATTCACCTGGGAATTGTCACACTTTACTCAAAATTTAAAGCAGTAGCATTTTTGAAGTTTATCTGTTATTTTACCTAAAAGGAAAATCTGACAGCTTCTCTAGCCAGGAAAAAAACCACATATGCATGTTAGAATTGCCTACATATGTTTTAAACCTTTTCTTCTTAGTTTCATTTGTTTATGAAAGAAAAATTATAACATTTTTTAAACATACCTCATACATTTTGAGAAAAAAGATAAAAGGGCACTAATGCTAGTTAATAAATTTTTTTTATATATATTTACCATGTTTGAATCAATTTGTTGTCTTGGGTGCAATTTTAGATTTCGGCGGCATATGTTTTCGACCTCATGGAGAGGGAGAGAGTTGTTGATGACCTTGGATGGTGGTGGCTATTTTGAACCCTGGGCCAGAGGGTCTGGTAAAAGAAGTTGACCAGTTACTTTTTTGCTGTGTCTTTACCAACTAGGCTAAAGAAGATGTCTTATTCGGGCTAGTTAATAAGGCTTTTTTCTACTTCTGGCATTGTTGTCGAAGGGAGTTTCTGCAGGATACTACAATTTTTGTAAAAAAAAGATATATGAAATATCCCATCGTATTTTGGATAAATATCTCTAGTCTGTGTTGAATTGTGATTTTACAAGTGCAAAGAAAATTCTGAACAAAGATGAATAAAGAACAAAGAAAATTGTGGTTGATTAACTGATAAAAAATAAATTGATTAAATCATTTCATATTTAGAAAAGAAGTTTAGGGGGGGGGAATATGCATTAGTTATTAATTAATGTGTAAATTTTTGGATTTAGGAGGTTTAGGTACTTGTGGGCTTTCTTCTCTTGCATGGGATTTATTATCTTTGGTTAACACTGGTCATGTGTCCTTGGAGTGCTTTAATGATATTTGTCTTTTCTTTTTTTTGTTCCTACTTGTCTACAAATGATTTGGCTTTTTCTTCCTCCAGTTTACATCTAGATCATATATATATATGTTTGCAGTAATTGTTTATTGGGTGCTTTTGGATACTAGTAAACCAATAAGTGTTCAGTACTTGCTGCTTGGCCAAAGATGATCCTTTTCCCCAATAAAACCAATTAATCATAAACTAAATCTGGTTTAAATTAATTTTCATTTCTGTATTTTCTTACAGAGTTTATGAACTAATATTTTACCTGCTTATATAGTGTGAATAATTATGTAATGTAAATTCTTTAACAGAGAAAATATAACTTAATTATCTTTGTATTTATTAGGAATTTTTGAACATTCATCACGGATAAGCGAGGAATATAAAAATCAGGTCTATATTTCTTCTTTAATTATTTTGTTTGTTATATCTTTTTTAGTAGTAAGTTTTTTTTCCTGCAAATTAATGTATTACAAAATGAAAGTTGAATTATAAATGAAGAGAAAAGTTATTTTATATTGAAGGTTTTAAAATTTTTTTAGTTTATTTCCTGTATGCAATAATTTTAAAGGGAAAAAAAAATACTTTTATCTCTCATATAATTAATAAATAAATTATTACTTTTATATATTTATTGTTTTTATAGATTTATTGTATTATTTTTCATTCATATATTTTATATTTGCTTATATATGCTTTATACATTTTAAAGAATATTATCAAATTCTTTTGAACTAAAAAAAAATCTTTTAACTAACATGCAACTAACTGCCATATATATATTGTTTTTAATGTAATGTTTTAATAAAGCAGAAAATTAGATTTTGTCACTAGCTACTTTTCCAAAAATTTACCAGTATCATTCTAGGTGTTTTATATCTTAAAATGTCTTTTGTTATTTCAAAACTTTTTTGGGTTATTTTAAATATATTTACTATCTGAATTTTTTTAAAAGACATTTAACTAATTATTTAAGAAATTCATCTGGATTTTTTTACAAAAATTCTTATGTATTTACCCCCAAACAATGGATATTGAATTGAAAAGAAATTTCTAAAAGTTTGTAGCTACCAACAAATAGTCCATGAGAAATAAATATGTAAATATAATTTTAAAAATACATGTCAGTAGGAAATCTTTTCAACATGCATTGAAAATGATTATTTGATAATTTTTATTAATTTCAAGTTTTTTTAAAAAAAATAGTATTTTTAAATAATTTTATTTTTTATTTATAGACTGCTTTTTTATACAATCATTACCACCCTATTGAAGTTGATCCACATCTAACAAAAGCAGAGAAAGAACCATACATGATTGAATGGTGAAATAATTTTATTTTATACATATATTTTAAGTACTTTTTAGCTATATGTGGAGAATTGTGATATAATCCTTATTACAGAATTTTAATATATAATGGCAACAATCTTTTGTAATGTTAACATAGATTTATATATTTTTTTATGAGAAAAATAAATATATGCTTAATTAAGTATGCTAATTTCCCCCCTTTTTTAAATAATAGAAAACTTGAGTGTCTGCAATTTTTTACCCCCACCTTAATTAATTTGCTTTTATAAAACAAATTGGCTTTTTACACCATATTTGAAGTTTTAATTTCCAAATATGGTTTATTTCATGTTTTTAAAATAATGTAGTTGTAATTGATTTTAACAAATGTTTGGCACAGCATAACTTGTTTTAGCTCTTGTACCATAAAACTTAACTGTCACTCATTCACTCACTCACTGCAATTTTTTTATGAGTTTATTTTCAGCATTTAACTTCAGGGTAAAAAATATTATTTTATTCATTAAATAAAGTAATTACATCTTTTTATTAACAATATGTTAAATTAGTACTGAAAAAATTAATGAGTAAGTTTCTTATAATTTTCATATGTTGATAAATTTTCTTAAAATTAAGTAAATTCTTTTTTTTTTAAAAAAAAAAAAGGGAAATTTATTGGTATATTAAAAAAATAAGGCCTAAAAATTTATATATTATAAATAATTCCATGAAAAGTTAGTTTTTTTAAAAAATTAAACTGTTATACCCAGTCTTCAAATTCTGATATTTATATGTGAATTTAAAAAATTTCATTTTCAAATCGTAACATATAATTTTTTTTTTACTAGAGCCTTAATGTAATACAAATATTTTACTTACATAATTTTATTGCTGAAATTTGTATTTTTAATATTTTCTTTGTCATATATTCTAACAAATTTGAGGCATAAAAAATGTTTCTTTTTTTAAAAAATGAAAATTTCAAATAATACTGCATTTTATCATATTTGTATGAGATTTATGCTTAAATCTCCTAATTTTACTTGGCATATTTATCAATATCAAAAATTTCAATATAATTTTTCAATATCAAAAATTAAAATATTCAATGAGTCCACTTTTTACCACCCATTTTCAATCCACTTTTCATAAGTATATGTTTTAAATAGCATTTAAGTTTAATAAAAATTACAATGTTAATTTCACAATCTATTTTGAAATTTCAATGTTAATTTCTTTGCAAAAGAAAACACAAATTTACTTCGGAACATCATTTACTTTTTGTTATTTGATTTTTCAATTTGTTGAGAACTTATTCTATTCTGTTTTGATGATTATTATATTGAAGTCAACCTCTCAGAATTTTTCTTTAGATCCATTGTTAGATTATATATGCATGTTATAATTTATATGTATATACAACTTCTATTACCGTCATGGCTGGAAAAATAATATCAATTCTCTGAGTAAGTCTATTTTATGTTGAGAGAAAGTTACACTGAGATAGCATTGGACGTGCATCCACTCACTTTCATAGATAAAACAGAAAAGTGATAATAGTTACATAATAATAATGGAGAACACCAGATGCATCTTTCATCCTTCATGGCTACTGTGGAAGATAGGGAAATTTACTTTGCTTGAAATTTATATGCAATGACTTCTCTAGGTAACATGATATTGGATGGAGGGACTTTTAGGTATTTTAACTGCAGATAGGAAGTCTAGTAGAGATTACCCCTACAGTTATTGGATGTATAAGAATAATTATACAGTCAGATGTATAGGAATAATTGATGGAGAAGATTTTAAAAGTGGATTACATAAAAGGTAAAAAGGAAGGGTAGTGTAGGATAAATTAGGAAGTTCTTCACAATGATACCTCTTTCCCACGTACATGTCCTAACAGATTGAACTTCTTTCTTCCATACCAGGTCTTAATGAAGTACTTTTGCTCATTAAGAATAATTCTACAAAAAAAAAATCATTAAAAGTCCATTTTACGTGCAATTTTTTAAATTTAAGTAGATAATACCTCTTTGATGAAGGAGTTTCATTACTCCAAATTTTTCACATTGGTTTTATTGAGATAAAATAGCAGATGAAAATTAATTAATATTAAAAAATGTAAGAATATGTTTCATTGAACTTATTTAGACATCTATACTCATTTAAAATATCTACATAAACTCCATTAATTTCTAAAAGCATTGCTGTATATATTCCATTTTCTATTACCTTTGCTATGTCTAACAGAGCTATGCAAATGAAATTGAAAAGAATTGGTCTGAAGACTGCAATAAAACCCATTCCCGCATGGTATACAAAGGAAAACACATGGCAGACACATAAAAATCATCTTGAAAAGCACGTGGTTGTAAGTTTAAAGAGCCGCATAGATATTTTTTTTTAATTAGTCTCTTTTCAGCCTTTACTGCTAGGAATTAGCTATGAACAGCCAAGGTCAAAGAAAAATGTTGCAAGTACTGTATTAAGACCAATTTAGTAGACATGGTGCTCTATCAGATTTAAAAATATTTGAATTTTGTTCCACATCACCATATCAAATATGATACACTTGTCTTAAAGAGAAAAATTTCTTCTATATCACCTTTGATACAGCTGCCTCAAGGGCCAGCTCAGGTGTCGTCCTTGTCACTTGACCGAGTTTCAAAACTACGAGGTCCATCACAATAGCCTTTGTGTTGCTTCTAGTGTGATGTTAATAAAAACTAAACTAAACTCATCATATCAGTTGTTGCAAAAGTTTCACTATGCTATTTTTTAAAAATAAACATTTATTCTGGAAAATTATATTAGTATTTTTTCCCTAATAAATTACTCCTAACTACCTTTTTTACTTTCATTTAAATTAAAATGTGTTATTTGATTGAAATTTCAGGTATACTAAGTGTATTGATTTGATGCCATCTTCTGGAATCACTAAAGATTGTGTCCCTGATATGGTTGCTGATTTGAATGTTATTCTCAGGTAAAGTATTTTATATATGTATATATATACTTTTCAACCTTGAATATTTTATTTGTTTCAGTATTTAATATCATTGAGAGGTAATTGCTTAATATGAATTTGTAAGACACATTGAAAGTTATTTCAGATTTCTTGAAAGTAGTAAGTTTTTGTATATGATTAAATTTTAATAATCTTTTTGCTTATTGATCATTTGACTGCCTTTTTTTTATGTTGACATTTGTTTTTAAATGTTAACTGCATTCTATATCATTTGAGCATGATATTTTGGTTTTTTAAAATTAATAATTTTTGTTTGTGTAACTTCTTAACAAAATGCTATTTCAATTTGACTTCTGCTACAAGCATGAAGGTAGTATTGAGAAGATTTATAGCTCATATTTTATTTTTATTATTAATGGATTAAGTAAAAATTTGGAATGGAAAATTCTTCAGATAATCGTTTAAAGAGGCATTTTAATCTTTTGTTTGATATGAAAGACAATCCTTGTAGAAAGGAGAGATTATGAAATCAAAAGTAATTTTTGGTGGGTTTTTTATATTAATTATTTTGAAGAAAATATTTATAAAGAAATTTAATAAAGAATGAGGGGAAAGAGTTTTTGTGGTATATCTGTGTTGAAAAGGTATCTATTAAAATATGTTTTTACAGAGTGTTTTGAACTTCATGGGCAAAAATTTAAGGGGTGATAGAAAACATCTAAATGCACAATTTTTACCATATAATGCATAGGTGGTAAGCAAGCAGTGAACTGCTTGATGCTGCAGTAATAGAAAGCATAAAACACGAGTTTTCTTACACTTCTCTTCATTTCTACTGTGGATTTCTGGAAGCATGGCCACATACAGTAATCAGGAAAAGGCCATAGCCTAAAAAAATCTTGAAGCTTTCCCATGTTTTCATTACTTGTAGGGTGTTTAGAAACTAATGGGCAAATATTTAAGGGGTGATAGGAAACATCTAAACAAGTAATTTTCGCCATACAATGCATAGGCAAAGAGCAAGCAGTGAACCCTTAGACGATGCTATAATGGAAAGCAGAAAATGCAAGTTTTCTTATGCACTGCTGTTTCTGCTGCGGATTTCGGGAGGCTTGGTGACCTACAGTAATCGGGAAAAGGCTGCTTCTTAAAATCCATGGTAGAAATGACGATGTGCGAGAAAACTTGTGCTTTATGCTTTCCATTACTGCGTCATCCAGTGGTTCACTGCTTGCTCTCTACCTAGGCATTGTATGGTAAAAATTGCTTGTTTAAATGTTTCCATTGCCCTGTATAAAATGAGAATTAAAACATGAAGGAACAAAAGAATAAATTATTGAATATGTAAATATAATAAATACCTATCTTTTTTTTAGTTTTTTTTCTCTATTTCTGGATGCTATTTTATCAATAACTTTTTAATACTGTAAATTATTGTTAAATGAAACTTAAATAAAATAAATTGTTTATTTTCATTCAGTGATTCAAGGGCTTATTTTGATTATGATTCCCCCCCCCCTCCCAAGGATTTGTATGATATCTGTTACAGCTTAAAAACATGTATATTAAATGGAAAAAACAAAACATGAATTAATTTGCTTCTTTCTATTTAATTATGTTAAAATTGTGTGCCTCGCTTTACTTATTGTGTATTTTGTGTAATGTTAGTTACATTTTTTCAAAAATAATTTTAGAATTTTTATTGCTTAAAATATTAGCATGCAGTACATTTATACTGCTTTTTAATAAAGTAATTTCAGAATTAATTATTTTAATTTTTCACTTTTCATTTTAATTTTTCATTCATTTCAATTTTTCATTATCATGGTTGATATAATAATTTGTTTGTTGGTAATCTATAGATAAAATATCGAACTTTACAAAGTAGTTTTTAATCATATTAATTTTCTAAACCTTTTATTAATTTTTTTTATTTGATGGATTTGTATTTCATCAGAAATTTTAGATGAAAAAGTGTATCAGGAATGAAAATGTTATCATTTGGCAAGAATATGTAGTAATATTTTATGTATTAAAACATGAAATTATAGTTTTTTTATTACTTATGTAAGCAATTTTCTGGGGGGGGGGGGTTAAGATTTTAATTTTAATCAAAGTAAGTTTTTAAAATGCACATAAATAATCTTCCTTTTATATATAATTTTCAGAGATAACAGTGATGTTTTATTAGAATCTCTTTATAAAAACAATGTGCCTTTACTAATATTCTCAGCTGGAATTGGTGATGTGTTAAAAGTTGTTCTTCAGCGTTGTAATCTCCTATATCCAAATGTGAAAATTATTGCTAACTTTTTGCAGTTTGACTCAGAGGTATGTTCATAAGTGCATCAGTTCATGATCTTATATATTATTTAATATAAAATGTTAATCTTTGATGTATTGTAGTATTAAATAATCTTTAATATGCTTTGTATTGTTATATCACTGGTTTTATTTTCTATGCATAAAACTCTTATTTATATCATTATTTTAAAGGAAAAGTCAGTTATTAATGAATTTGTTAACATAATGAATTTGATTAGAGTAAGTTTTCTGTTCAGTAAATGCTGTTTTTTGTCATGGTTACAATTTATTTAAATATTAAAAGTAAGGAATTGTTTATTATAGGACTTAATAAAAACAAAACTTCTATAAAAAATTCAGCATTTGGGAGTAGCTAAGTGATCATGGCAGAGTTATTTCAGAGGAATTTTGACTTTGAGTCCTGGTACCACTAAAGACCCATTTTGTCATGAGGTTGATGCACATTGAATCTATCAAGGCTTGAAATCCTTACATGTTGTGTCAAAGTCCGGAGAGTGGGATGCCACCTCAGGTGTCATTCTTATTGCTAGTCCATGGCTAAAAATTATACGTGTTGTCATTAGTCCTTGTATTACTTCTAGTGTTGTGCTATTAACCCTTTCACTACCGAAGGGAGAAAATAGAAGTGCTTCCCTGGGCCTTCAGCTTCTTACCACAGAGTGTCATGCTGTGTCCTGGCATTTTTAGATATTAAGCCTCATTCGTAAAAAAAATTCTTCTAAAATCAGCTATTTATTAGAATATTTTGATTTTTATATATATATATTTTTAAAGTGCATTAAATTTAGTACATAAGAAAGAGGAAAAAATTTTAACGAAAATTCTATGTTTGATACAAAAAATTACATAAAATATCTTTTAAGAAAATACAATATATACTTAATTTGATACATAAATTTCATGATGCAATTATATGAAATATTAAGATATAAAAAAATCAATCTTATTTTGTTGTGTGGTATTGTACAAAATATTATTCAATGTATACTCCTACGTCTCATCTTACACTCAAACAAGTATTTTCTGCTTTTTTTCATATATATCATAACTTAATGTTCCAGGGTCATCATCTAAATTCCAAACAGTGCAGATATCAGTAATTTCACTTATATCTCTGTCAGATTCATTCATTAATTTGCGATTCTCAATTCTCTGTTAAATACTTTCTTTTCGACATAACTGTCGCTATATGAAAAAAAGCCTGACCGAATGAAACAAACAGCTTCTACAAATAACGACTACTGCTCATAAGTATCCATAAGTTCCTATTCGAACTTCTGACAAGTAAGAAAGAAATAAAAGTAAACAAGCTCTTTAAATCATGTCATCACATTTAAAGAGCTACGCTTTAACACATGCTTTTTGATTATATGAACAATTTCCCCCCTCCTGACAGTCAGAAGTGAAATCCAAGCGCAAATCTCCAAAGTCAACATTTGAAATATCCTATCTATATAGATTTCATGATATTGTAACACCATTTAATAAATCAACTTTATTCATTTTAAAATGTGTTAAATTGAGATTAGCTTTTAAGCTTTTATTTTAAAATTTATTATTTTTTTTAACTTTTACATTTTAATTCTTTTTTTTTTTCCCATTTAGAACAAACTTATTGGTTTTAAAAATGATTTGATTCATACTTTCAATAAAAATCGAAGTTCTATTGAAAACCATGAATATTTTGATCATGTGAGAGTTAGAAATAATGTGATACTTCTTGGTGATTCATTGGGAGATTTGGATATGGCAGCAGGAGTACAAGATGCTGATGTTATGCTAAAAATTGGTTTTCTCAATTTCAAAGTAAGCTTTATTCCTATTTTTTTTTTTAAGATTTGAATTTGTTTTTATGTATTTATTATGAAACCAATATTATTTTACATCTATTGCATAAGCCGTATTTGTGATTTTATATTTTTATATAAATATTTTCAAAAAGTTCTTTTTGATATCTATAAATTGAAATGGAATTTTAGCATGGATTTTTTTAAAACTTGTTCATTCATTTAAAATTTTTCTCTATCTACTAATTGACAGGCAATAATTTAAATAGTCTATATTATATGCTTAAGTTTTTCAATTGGGCTTGTAAATGTTTTCTTTAATTATTAATAGTTGAATACCCTTTGTATAGTGCAAAATGATGATTGTTTTTTATTGTAGTAAATATTGTTCATTCAATGATGCATCTTCATAAACATTGTCAAGTTTCTCCCTTTTTTTAAAAAATTGGCATTAATTTGTTGCGTTTTCTTATATCATAGTCATTAAAATAATGTAAGTTGAACTGTTGTTATCATGTTGAACAGTTAAGCAACATTGTTGTAATAACTGTTCAACATGATATTTCACAATTGTTGCTGTAATTTTTAAAATTTTTTTGGAAAAATATGATTAATTAGTACTTATGTAAAATCCTGTATACTATGACTTTCTAGAAAATGTCACCAAACGGTACAATTAATGTAAAGTGAGAAAACAAATACAGTGTTTCTTATTTAACTCCCCTGCTCGTCGTCATAATGACATGATGTGTTTGATACAAGGTATTATGTAACCTTGTTTAACCATTATGTTAAAAACCTGTTACGTCAGAAAATTAAATTTAGTTTAGAAGTCTTTTGCCAAAAATTATTTAGCATCAAAGGAAAATAGATAGCTCATAGAAAGTTTTTACTTTTGAAATTAGGAATTATTTTTAAGAATGATTAACAAGGTTAGAAGTTGCAACTTTTGTAGATCTTAAAGGTCTAATGTTTGCTAGACCTTTAAGATCTATAATTGCCTATAACAGACAATGTTATAGGCAATTATTGATGCCCATTACACTTATCCACGATTACAGAAATTCTAACCCACCATCCTTTTTGAAAAGATGCCTCAACCCCTAAGGGTAAGAGCAGGGTTTCCTAATGAGCCATTAAACTTCCTAGCAAGGTTCATTGTGTTGCTGCAACCCTCCCTAACCATCTATCCTGGCATTAAACCTTTAAAGGAGGAAAAGAATTTGGAAAAAATATGTCTCAAATGAACTTGAAACAGTCTCTTGAAGGAAAAAAAGTTAGGTTTAAACTGCTTTTGGTGTGTTCACGGGCATACAGAATTATTCGTTTGGTTGCTTTTTGAAGTACCTCAAACAGGATGGGATTTTACGTGCATGATGCTCAGAGGGTTAAGCAATGATACCTTAACCTTTGTGACAGATTTGGCGACAAATGGGAAGTTCTCGAAGGTGTTAGAACCTAGGTGAAATATCCACAGGGAAGTAAGTTACAGACTTTTCAAGAATTTCCCATGTTATGTCATACCCAGATGGAAGAGGTTTTTATATACTGAGGGCCTGAGAGAGGGTGGATCAGTCTGTCTAATGAATCTTCTTTTGAGGATTGATCAGGAAATCGATTCGGAAGCTGTGGGCACATGGAAGTAGTCCTGCGGAGTACCTAATGGTTGCATGGCCGAATGAATGTGTAGAGCGGCTGGTGGCTTTCTTGGAAGTGTAGAGTATTAATGTGGAGGTTTGTCAGTAGTCAGAAGTAGTAAGCTGGTGAGCTGAATGTTGCTGATATATCTGTACCTGTCATTAAAATTGCTGTTTTGATCTCGTATTTGTGTCACTAATCTGTACAAGTCCTGTGTTCTCTGTTTGTGTTGTTATTGTCCAAGCTTGGCTACTTGTGTGTTGCCTGAAGCTTTACAAATAAAGTGTCATTTGTCGTTGTCTTCCTGGTTGGACTTGATTTCACTTGCGCACATCCAGAAATTTTCGTAACAACATATAACTATGTATCCAGTAATTTAAAATATGCTGAAGAATAGCTTTTACACTAATGTTA
Source organism: Nephila pilipes (assembly GCA_019974015.1). NCBI lineage: Eukaryota > Metazoa > Arthropoda > Arachnida > Araneae > Nephilidae > Nephila > Nephila pilipes. The sequence continues at coordinate 852,665 of BMAW01053664.1, forward strand.
CAAAAATGTTTTAACTCATGACATTTTTTTTTCCCCCTTAAGAAGATTGCTACTAAAAATAAATATAATGCTTGAAAATTTTTATTTTCTTTTTTGAAATTATTTTTATCTTGTGAAATGCTTATTTTAAACTTTTTTCTTAATTTGTAGCCTTATTTTATTTTATTTTTATTTTTTCTATGTTTGCATATTTGTAGATTTCTAATTAATACCAGTATAAATGCATTCAATTCTTATCTTTCTGTTTTTTCACAAGTTTAGAATTATATGTTTGCTTTTGGCTCTTATAAATTTAGAGAAGATGACAACTGTCATATTTGATAAGTTTGCCTTCCTTTAAATGTATGGAAAGGTAACTGTCACCCTTGTTAGGTCTATCTCTTAGTAATTGTTTTTTGTTGTTGTGTGGGGTATGGTTTATTAAGAAAATTTTCTTTCTTTATGTACATGCTTATTACTGGATATATTTTTATTCAACAAATTTCTTGTCCGTGACTGTTCTTACTTTTTTCAGATTGAAGAAAATTTGCCGAAATATCTTGATGCTTTTGATATAGTTTTATCTGATGATCAATCTATGGATGTTATTGTTGGACTTCTGCAAAATATTCTATGAATTGTTGAATCTCATTCATGTTACAAGGTACCTATTCTTCCCATCAAGCTGAAAAATGTTTTTGAATAAATTTGTGCACATGATATTAGGATTGTTTTTTCAATAGAATTTATTATAAAATTCTGTATTCTTTTTCACGTAAGTAATTAGGTTTCAAATCTGTTTTTAAAGAATTGTGCTATGTATTTGAAAGTATAATATTATAAGTATATAATATTTATTTTTGTTTTTAGATTACTTCATATTGAAATTCTATACATTGTTTTCTAAATATAGCATAGAACATAGCAGTCTAACTCAAAAATTTGTAATTCTTTTTCATATTTTAATGTAAGAGGATAATTATTTGCAATATATCTGCATTGCATATCTTATTGTTGCAACTACCCTGATCATTATCAAAAATGTTCATTTAAAGTGTGTTCTGAGGTTTGAAGTTCCTTATATTGAATTTTGTCATTTTCTGTGTCATTTGTTTAAAAATCTGTGCCATGATTTTTTTAATTTTAAGTTTTTAGCATTGTGAAATGTTTTCTGTCTTCATTCAAAAATTTATTTTTTCGCATATAATTAATTTATGTTGCTTATTTTGCATAAACTGTTATTTCATTTGATGTTTTTTTTTTTTTTCCTGTAACATATTTGTTTGATCAATCATCATATGATAATTGTGTAAAGTATTTTTTTAAATATATTATGAAAGACTGTATAAGTAGTAATTCAATAAATGTTTCTGTACCTTTTAAAAACAGAAATAATGTATCAGTGTATTTGAAGTTAATAATCATTATTAGAGTATGTTTGTATTTGGTTACAATGTATCAAACAAAAATATATTAATTTTTTATTTAACCTAACATTTTTGCTTAATCTCAGTACTTTAAGCTTTGTTCTTTTTTTAAAAAGTAGAAACTGATTGAAACAGTAAAAATATTTAAAAATATTCATTGATGTTAATTTAAAATTAGCATTTCAAATGTTTTTAAAATATATCTGAAGAGCTTTGTGTATGCTCAAAACTCGTGTTGTTAAAAGACTATTTTTGCAATCCTACTTTTCTGAATATAGATTGATGAAGTTGCTAATTAGAAATTATCAGGGTTTGAACAATCATTTACACATGTGTTTACTTAATGCTTTCAAATTCCCATTTTGTATCTTGTTAACCTAATGTAATATGTGCTGTTATTAGCTATATATAGTGTGAACTTTCTAAGAAAGTAAAAACTGGATTAATTTTTAAGAAAGTGCTATTTGTTTATATATTTTAAAAATTATTTGTTATGCATTCTCAGCATTTAAAAATTGCAAGGATAAAAATATTTCATCTTTTTGAAAATTTATGAAATCACATTTAATGTTATTCATTTACCTTTCAAGATTCTACCAAATTTATTTATATTTTTTTCATTCATATATATATTAAGCTTAGATATCTCTTGATTACATTTAATTATTGTTGCAATTTTTTCTCTTTGATATCTTATTGAGTCTGAAAAACAATTCATAAATGAATGCTTCAGTTCGAGTTATAAAGGAAAATAGTTCTTATTAAAGTCCATAAAGATTATAATGTACTATTACTAAATAACGAGGTGACTTTTGTTGCCAATTTCTCAGTTTCATAATAAAATATTTTGCACAAGCTTTTAAAACCAATGAGTTATTATTTGAGAAATTTTAATGGCATTTACTGGTGTAATTTTTAAGTAAATGTATTATTTATATATATATATATACACACATACATATATATATATAAATTTGAATGAATACTGTATTATGTATTCTACTTTGTACAGTCTATAGTTCTATAAGTACTTTCTAAAAAAATTAATATGTATGAGAAATATATTTGAAAAAGTAGTGAATAAATCAGTGCACAATTAACTTTTTTTTTTTTATTCAATGGTTATTTTTAATATATTTTGAAATGACCATTGTCAAAAAGTTCTTTTTTCATTAATGTTTTTAAATATTTAGTTTGTTGATGCTAGTGTAAATATTACAAGCATAATTGCATTTGGATAAATGTACTTTGTTTCTATTTTATACCTTGCAATTTATATTGCAATAAGAAATTTGTAATCTTTAAATGTACAATAATAAAAACTTTTCCATATAAAAGTATAAATTATACTTATGTATTTTATCATTGCTGTGATATAAATTTCAAGGATGATTATGAGGATAATTGTTAAGAAAATAAGTAGATATTTCTTTAATTTTGATTTTTTTGAAAATTCAATTTGATAAAAAATTGAAGAATCATTATTTTAATCATATTTTTGCATTGAGTTGTTATTAAAATAAATTTTGATATGAAATTAAAATTATGAAAGTTTATTTTGAAAAATAAGCACAAGTTAACTAGTGAAAATACAAATCCTTAGTCCAGTAAAGTTTGTAACAAATGTAAGAGTAGATCTTTTACGATTAAATAATTTTCTTATTTCATTTGAGTTTTAGTTTTTAGTGTGAAGATTTGTTCTTATGATTATTCAACCTGATTTAGAAATCTTAATTAGTTTAATAGTTCTTTAGTTAAAGCTTCTATATATAGATCAACACTCAATGCTGTCTAGGAGTTTATAATTTTTATGTTCTATAATTTGTCAATAGATTGAATTATGAATAAAATTTGAAGTTTAATTGAATAAAAACTTCATTGTTACTGATTTATCTTCAAAAATATTAGAGATTATGTTGAGAATGAAGTATAACAGAACATATATAATTCTCATTTACTTTCATTTAGTTAAAATAATCATTTAAAAGGATAAATTTATGCATATATCAGTAATTTTTTCATTGTAGAACCCATTATATACATTTGATTTTTGAATTTCATATTGGGTTGCAAAAGTTTGATATATGTCCTTTGATTCCAGATTATTTTTCAATAAACTTATTTATGGAGTCATTTAATGATATAAATTGCATCATTAATTGTCTTAATATATTTGGAAATTAAAACATGCGTCTCTTAAACATGCACACACACATTTTTATGAATTTACAAATTGTTATGTTAAACATTTAACGATTTTCTTAATATTCTTGGGGAAAATTACATATTTTAAGTGGATCGAATGTCTTCTGTATATTTCTTAATTAATATTTTTAAATCTTACTCAATTATTGGGTAAAATATTTATATTTGCTGTTTCTAGGATATTGCATAATTTGAATCTATACATTATGCCTAAAAGTTTATATATAATGAAATTTATTAGAATTCATGGTTGAAATTTTTATTGTTGTATTAAAAATTTAGCATGACAGCTTATTTGCTTCAAAATGTGATAATATTGTTTTAAAAATGAAGATTTTGATTAACTGTGTGAATGAAAGAGAAAGGAACATAATTATTGAAAGAAAAAGATGTTTTTAAACAAAAATCAATGCAAATGTTTGACTACATTTCCGTTAAAGGGGGCCGTAAAAAAATCGCCAAATCGCATTGTGGGAATTCACCTCTATCCCGACACAGCACTACTGCGTTTGCCTGTGATATCGCTCCCGTTTGGCGAAAAATAACTAACCAATGCCAATTTTTAATTACCAATTAACCCTTTAATGGAAAAGTACCTATTAATTAATAAGGAAATCAAAAATATTTTTTTTATTATACATTACTTAAAAAATAATTAGAGCAGCAAGCAAAGAGATGAAGAAAACAGTGCAAGACAGCCATGCATGGGCATCAAAAGGAAAGTACATGTGTAACAAAATGCAATACAGGCAAAAAAAAAAAAGATTTTATGGGAACTTTAAATCTTTCAAAAGATCCTCCAGGGCAATAATTTAGTTATGTGTAAATGACAAAAAAAAGTATTGTTTTGAACTGATACCAGATGTTTAATATGGCATGTGGTACTCTTGAACAATGAAGACTGCAGCATGCCAGTTTTTCATGGATGTGATGAAGTTATTGATAAGACTTCATAGAATATTGTTCCACTCCTAAAGAAGTGCAATCTCCAAGTCCCAGAAAGTAAAAGGAAACCCTGCTCGCTCAGCAATGCATTGTCTGAGTATGTTCCAAACATGTTTAATCAAATTTAGGTCAGAAGAGAATGCTGGTTACTCTATATGCATTATTGTTTCAGCCTCAAGAATGTTCTCTACAAGACGGGCCATTATCAATCATAAAAGAAAAAAATCACCGATGGCTGCGCTCAATCTTAGTATCTTATCTGCATACCTTTGGGCTGATACCACAGCTGGCAACCCATTCTCCACATTTACGCTGAAGTGTGGACAGATTTAACGTGCATACCCTTCTATACACTATGGGCTTGAGTGGAATTAGACTTGGAACACACGGTTTGATTTAAACATCCTCGTGTTTTGAAACCAAAAACCATTCAGATACCTCGGCCGTTTATTTCCATCCTCTCTCTATCTTAAGTTATTAATCAAATTAATATATTTTTTGAATTGTAGAGTCACCTGCAAAAAATACGCGGTATGCTTATTTAATAACGAGCCTGATGCTGTAACAGAAGTACTCATGCGCCAAACGCCCGACAGCTGTTTAACGTGAAGCCTTCTCTTTCGAATGTATGCATATTGTTAACATATCCGTATAGCTGTAGCCTTCGTTCGCATTAGAGTTATTTTTTTTTTTGTTTCGTCAGAAAAATGATAAGGGAGCAATGAACAGGTAAATTTCGCATGAAACTTGGAAAAACCGCTACTGAAGCTTATAATTTATTAAAAGAAGTTTATGGCAAAGAATGTTTATCGCGTGCACGTGATTTTGAGAGGTTTAAGCGTTTTTAAGATGGCCGAGAAGGCGTTGAAAATGACGCCCAGATCGCACTTCCACGTCAAAAATTGATGACAATATCGAAAAAAATCGGTAATCTGGTTCAGTCTGATCGTCGGTAAAGTATTTGTGTGATTGCTGAGTCTAGGAATTGACTAAGAATCCATACGGCAAGTTTTACATAACGATTTTACTCGCAAAAAAGTGTGCCATGTGCCAAAATGGAACCTAAAATTCTCACGTTTGAATAAAAAGAAGCTCGCAAAAATGTTTGCATGGAATACCTTTGAAAATGGCCCAAACATTGAAAAGGATAATAACGTATGAAGAATCTTGGTCTTTTATTTATGATCCTGAAACGAAGCGCCAATCAATGCACTGGAAGAACCCATCTTCACCGAGAGCCAAAAAAAAAAAAAAAGCTCGAATGAGCAAATCAAAATTCAAAGCAATGATGATTTTTTTCCCCCGATATTCATGGGATTGCGTACCTTCATTGGTTCCTGAAGGTCAAACTATTAATCAACATTACTATCTTCAAGTTTTTGCAGAACTCCGTGAAAGAAAAAAAAAGATGACCGAATTGAGGAAGGAAAAATCAAGGGTTCTCCACCAAGTGAAGAGGTTTCTAGCCAAGTACAATATCCCAATGTTAAACCATTCGTCGGATTTTGTGTTATGCTACTTCTATCTATTTCCTAAAGGGAAATCTGCATGAGAAGGAACAAGATTCAAGCCCGTTGAATCTGTGAAAGAGAAAGCGGTACGCGTTCTGAAGGAGCTGACAGAAGACTTCCAGCACAATTTCGAACAATGGAAGATTCGCATGAAGCGTTGTAGGGATAGAGAAGGGATGTATATTGAATATGATAATAAGTAAATATGTATGAGATCAGAATGAAATGTTTTACTGCATCAGTCTCGTTATTTATTAGCAACACCGAAAAATATAAAAATAAATATATAAAAATTTAATATAATATAAAAATTATATTGAATTTACTCGTATATAAAAATTTCCATCCTCATATTTAAAGCATGACGTTTTGGGGAAAAAATCGGCATCAAAATATCAGAAACATAATTGCGTTATTTATTATGGAGGGAATTAAAAACCATTTAGTGCACATTTTTTAAAAAAAATTTAAAACCTTCTTCGCATTAAAATAATTTTAAAATATATTATTATATATAATATTACGATCTACTAGGTTTATTTTCTTCAGATGAAACCGAATAATTTTTTTAAAAATTTGAAATAAAAATTATACATTAAACCTTCATTGTCACTGAGTCCAAATATAAAATTCGCCACTATTGATTGGGGGGGGGGGGTTACAATAGAAATGCAATTAGTCATTAAAATTTTTAAATTCTATAAATTTAAACCTCTATAAAGGATCATTTACGTTCTAGAAAAGTAATATTATTTATGTTTTAATCTTATTTAAAATACAGAAAAAAAATTATGAGTATTTTTTGAACTTTAACATCGTTGTTTTTCATAAAATTAATGTCAATCTCTTGATGTTTTAATTAAGACTGTCACTCAATTATCATTTCAAAACATTGACAAAAACATCCAATCTATGTTAGTTCATGTCAACACAATCAAGTTTCTGCAACGGATGGTAATTAATTGTTATTTTCTCTCTCTCTCTCTCTCTCTTTTTTTTTTATTTATTTCCTGTCTTCGCTATGTTATTAAAAGCTTTTTACTCCTTTCAATTACTGTGGCAGTTGTTGACTAAGCGTCCTTTCTACGCATGGTTTATTTACCCCCTCCCCCCTCCAAGCAGCCGGGTACCAAGTGCTGGTCTCCAAAAGAGATAAATTAGAGAGCTCCTATATCAGCTATTTGGGACAGAGTTCGCCAAACTGATGTGACCGACTGGATGAAATAAAGGAAATTAAATTGCTCTCGTTTAGAGAAGACGATGGCATGTGTTACAATGCCGTATCGGATTTTTCTCTTTTATTGGCTGCAAAACATAGTGTCCCAGTGACACTTTAAAGTCAGAAAGTAAATGTTGAAAAATTTCAACCATGTTTCATTGAAAAGAAGACCTGATTTTAATAAACTCTATTAAAAAGCTTCTTTTTTTTAATGAAAATTTATGCTATATTTTTTTAAAAAAAGAATAAAAATTCGTTTAATGTTGAGAGTAATAGGCGTATTGGAAATAATTTTTCAGAGAAAAATGCTCTCGTATTGATATTTTCTTTCATAAATATATAAAACTAAGTATTTTTATATTTCTGTTTGGATCAATTAGTTTTTCCACGTGAGCTACTAGCACTTCTCAAAAAAGAAAGAGAGAGAAAATATTTTGAAGAAAAATTTTAAGGATTGATATATAATTTATTAGTGTTGTAAGATATACGAAAAGAAAACTCCGTACGGAACAAGACCCGGGTGTAGCAGAATAGTACCACTGTAATTCATGCATGTCATAAGAGGTGACTAAAATGGGATCCCAGCGTCTGGGGGTATAGAGGGGCACCCTGCCCCTGGAGATTACAGCAGGGGCTTGCCTACTTTCGGTAGGCACCTTAGTGACCTTTTTCTTTTCCATTGGGTTAACTGTCTTTGGTAAACATGGGAGACGCGCTCCTGGAATACCTTAGCAGTCCTTCTCTATTTTCGACCCTCCTTCTTGTCAACCATTTTTTATCTTCCTTCAATTTTTGTCACACGCCCAGACCACAGTTACATTTTGTTTGGCGGAGCGTGGCCACATCTGGCTCATGCGCCCATAAACACTTTCTCTTACTCACCGCACGGAACAAAATATAATTAATTATATTCACTCTATATTTATCAGTAAACAAACAATAGCGAAAAAATTTACATTTTGTGCTAAAATTAAAAACATGTAATTCCTTGAATAAAAATGAGTGTAAGACACTCATTCACACCTGTTTATAGGGTCAGGGTAGCCTAGTGGTAATGGGTCCGACCCTCGGTCGGCGTTGTTTTCCTCGAATCGTGGTTCGAGCCCTGATATCTCTAAAGATCCGCCATTTCGCCGGGGATGATGCACGTTAAATGTAGCCGAGATCCCATGTCCTCCCGTTGCCAAAGAGTGGAAGTTAGGATAGGGAGGTGCCAGTTCAAGTGCCGTCTCGTCACTTGGTCGAAGTTCAAAATTACGAGGTCCGTTGCGAATAGCCCTCATGCTGCTTCTCAGTGCTCCATTAATGAACTATCAAAATCAAAAGTCCATGAGAGATAGGATTTCCCCGGATGGAAAAGAATGTCATAAAATTAATGACGTTATAATGGTGAGACTGAGGTATTCTCTCCCACTCTGGGGTAGATTTTATCGTCTCCAACTGTTGAATTGTTTCCAGTGTGTGATAAGAGACCAGTACTCCTTCCCCTTAGAATGTCCTGAACATGATTCTATTAGTCAATTTATTCAAGATTCCTTCGTTCATAAAGGAATTCGGCCACTATCTGAGCACAATATGGCCAAGCATTGTCGGTCAATAAGAAGGAATTTTCGGCGGCCTGTGGTTTTCCGACCCCGAGGAGGGGGAGTGAGTTGGTGACCTTGAATGCCGCACGGTTGTTTCGAACCCTGGACCAGTGGGTCCGAAGTTGACGGTCCTACCAACCAGGCTGAAAAGACATCTCTTCTGGCTGGTTAAGTAAGGCCTTTTAACTTCTAACGCTGTTGTAGAACAGAGTCGCCGCAAATTCATCTTCAATTGTCAAAGCGTTAAGAACCTTACTAGGTTGGGAAATATATTTTTTTATAACCACCCGAACGTGTTTTTTTACCGATAGATAATTGCATTCCTGAATATTAAGCGAAAATAAAATTCGATAAAATGACTAATGGCTTCATAAAATGAAAGACATAAAAACTGATATATAAGCAAAATAATGAGAGAAAAACATTGAAATTTATTTATTTAATGATATTTTTAATTAACGTTTCATGGAGATTATGGTCAATGTCTAAAAATTATTCATTTTAATTATTTGCCAAGGATTCTTTTTAAAAAAATAATGATACTAGTTACCAATTTGTTCGAGAATTACTAATAAACGAAATTCATAAGAATGTTATTTGCTACTAATAATAACAAAATTCATTATGCAATTTTTTTTAAAAAAAATATTGCTTATGCCAGATATGGATTTCAAGAAACTTAACGCTTTCAGAATTGAATCGAGAATGCAAATGTACAAATTTCTCTCGTTGTAAAAATTGAAAACATTAAAAATATTCATTCGATTCGTTTTATCAATAATTTCTTATAATTAAGGTTGCATCTGGATCTCATTCTTGTGTTAAAGAACGCGACCCAAATACGGGATACTTTTTCAGAAGGAAAAAAAAAATCGCCAAGATTAAACTAATTTCGTGTGGTCATAACACATATATTCATTTATCATACTGCATCTTTAAATATGGAAACATTTAATCAACATGCAATACTGCGTTCTAATTATAATGGAATTTTTAATTTTATATGTAAAATATAGAGATGGAATTTAAATCACTTTGTACTAGAAAATCAGACAAACTCTAAAATCTGATCGATTTTTTTTTTTTTTAATTATTTGCTTAATTGATATATTAAGAACACTTTTCTATCAAAAAAAAAAAAAATTCGGAATGCGAATTCCATTTTTTAACAAAAAGCGAAAACAACCTCAATAACAAATGCTCCTATAATCTTGAGAGAGTACCTTTTTTTGGGTATAATTCGTTTTAAATAACCAACTTCGAATTATTTACAGCGGTATTAATAATTTACAATAAAAATTATTAATTTTTTAACAGTGAAACATTAATTTTTGAATTTATTACTAACACAGAAATAAAATTTGTTGAATTATAATTTCTGATTCACAATTAGTCTAAACAAGCATTTGATTTATCCCTACAATTCTTTAATCAACAATAGAATCTCCCAGCATTCACCAATGGAGCATGTTAACTTAATTCCGAAAATTCTTCCGCGTATTGGACCTTTTTGATATTAAGTCCTTTCTGATGCTATGACAGGTGCTGAAAGGTGGACGGACAGATTGACAGACACACTACCAATGAACTGACGAGTTCGCATTCAAGGGATTGTACGCTTTGCAGAGCAGAGTTTTACTCGATAGAGAGGTCAGGGGTTACAAAAAGAACGATCGGAAATGAATACTGGTCCTCTTAGTCAAATGAGAGCTAGATTAGATATGTCTGTGGCCATTGTTTGATCGGCATTATTATTTTACATTCATTCCATGAGTAATATTAGAATAGGAAGCACTAACCGGAAAATTGCATTCCTTCCAATTTCAACGTAAAGGAAATCAAACAAAGGAACGTTATACTATAATAGCAAATCACATAAATTCATTTAGACTCGATTTATGACCATTTATTACCAAAAAAAAAGTACCACTTATGAAAAGTTTACTAGATTTGCATAATACTTTCTTCAAACAGAAATAAGGTCAATAGTGTCAAATATTTAACCATTTGACCTTACCTATTTGTATAAATTATTCTTGAATACAAAAATAAATACATGAAATAAAATTATCAATGATTCTCGATTTTATATAAGAATGTAAATAATTTTGAATGTTAATTGGACAGTTTTTAATTACTCAAATTAATATTAAAATGCAGATTGAAACAAATTTTAAAAACTTATTAAAACTGAAATCCTACAAATGTTAAAGAATTAAAAGAAAAAGGCGATATTATGAAAATAACCACACGAAATTTTAAAATAAAGTTATTCTAATTTAAAAATATGTAAAATATATTATAATGAAGAAAAAAGTTTACTAAAATTCGAATTATACTTAGTAATTTTAATAATCACACACATATATATATATAATCGATACCCATTGTACCAAATTTTTAATACACTAAATATCAGAATAAATCAACATATGTTTGGCTCAAATTATATCAGTAATAAAGATTTTGATGAAATGGAAACCAAGCATTTTAACTTACATGGTTTCAATAACATTAAAGTAAGCATAATTAAAACAACCTAATGCTAGAGCAATATTATGGTTCAAGAGGTTAATTTGTACGATACAGATTAGCCTTATGGTTAGAATGTAATTTGGAATAACAGAAATGTCTTGTATATTATTGAAAAAAAATGACAAGGCATTTTTTTTATCGAGGGGGATATAATGAAGATTTTGATCCTAATAAAATCTGTTGTATTTCTAGAAATAATTGAAAGAATAGCAAAATAAGAGAGAAAAACCATTAAAAAAAGAATGTATAGATATATGATTTGGAAATAACTTTTAAGACACATTAAATGATCCTTGTATGGACAGAATAAAAGAAATTTAAATATTATGGATACTGTAAAGGGTAACGATATTCCAGATACACAAAATTTTCGTAAATTATCTTGCGTATAAAATAGACTTTATATTTCTGGTGTGTTTTGAGAATTATGTTTTTATTTCCAATAAAAAATATCATAATTAAAAGATTTTAAATTCACAATAAAAAACTCGGGAGATTAATTTTTAATTACCATCCGATTTGAGAGTTATGAAGCTCATATATACACTCGAGCATAAATGAAGGATAATGCCAGCTTCGGTAAATAAAGGTTTAGAAAGAAAGCAAACATGATTTTTTCATAAAGCCTATTTATTAAACAAAAGATAAAGGAACAAAAAAAAAAAAAAAAAAGATGGCGTATGTATGATACCATTCATAGAAACTACAATTTTTGCTCCCTGGAGCAATTACAAAAACTATTTCCCTTTCGAAACTTTTAAAACTGGTTGGTATGATTATTAATCTCCCAGACGATGAAATACAGTCCGTACAATGCCTAGGCAGACTGAGTATCAAATTATCAAGTTGATCTTGAGGAAAATTACTTCACTAAGCAAGCAATGCTCTCCGATGTTCCGGTACACATGTAGGAGATGGTTGAAGGGCTGCAACTCGTTGACCAAGCATGTACCCCACATGCTGTATCGGATTAAGTCAGGGGAGGCCATTCCATACGGGTGATATCCTCATATTGAAGGCATTCGTTTATAATGTTTGCACGGTGAAGACGGGTGTTGTCTTCCATGAACACAAATTTTGCGTCCATGGCACCCCTAAACAAACATAATGTTATTCCAGAATAATAGCCCGATAAATTTGGCATGTCATGGTTCTGATTTAAACATGCAGATCTATTCTGGAGCCTAGTATAATTCCACCCCAAACGAGCAATCCTGACCACCGTAACAGTCTCGTTGAATGACGTCGTCTTGGTGGTAGTGAGTACCTGAAGTTTTCCGTATGAAAGTCCGACGTGAATCAGACTGAGAGCTAAACCTGGACTCTTCGGAAAATATCACACAAGCCCACTGTGACGATGTCCACATTGCGTGTTCTCTACTCCAAGCTAACCGCTGGTGACAGTGAGCGGAACACGGACGGCCTGTGAGCATATAGACCAATATGTCCTAAACTTCTGTACATGGTTTGCCTTGAAATTGTCGTACCCGTGGCTGAAGACAGCTGACGAGAAAAGCTCCGTGGACTTCTTTTTTGTAGTTACTGCCAAATACCGGTTGTCATTCGGCGTTGTAACTCGGAGGCGACCTGTACTGCAATGTCTTCAGTTTGTAACGTTTCCAACATTCTGGAATCTTTGCCAAAGCCTAGAGATGACACTTTGGGAGATTCCAAGTTCCACCTGAGTACTCCCACATTCCAGGAGGTCGATAATTCTACCAAGTAAAAAAATATCCACATGAATCCTCTGTGTCATAACTATTCAGTTTAGGAACTAAGCGGCTTACAGAACGCTTGAGAACAATTTTACTTTGCTACCATTCCTTATATATACCTCTCTTACATTCTCGTCATTGTGGCATACTATCGGTGTCATCTAACGGCTTCTTGTAATTTGCATATTATTCTTGAAGATGTGTGTGATAATTGTACAGGGGAACTTTTTACTTTAGAGTTCGATTTCTGTGTGATTCTGAATTATCCTTAATTTATGGGCATAAGTATAATCTACACCATCAGCATATTATTTATGGTTATTTGAATATTGTTAAAAACAATTTATGAAGAGAATTTATACAAAAGGACACTGGATTAAGACTGATTATTTCGAATAGTAATTCAATTATAAGAAACCAAATCACAAAGGACTTTAATGGTTTTATTTTTAAAATTGCAATTAAATATGGATTGCCTATCGAAGTTTTTGATGAATTTAGATCCTGTGTCTTGAAAGAGGTTTTGAATTTGATTTTTAAGGTAGAACATTTAGTATCATTTAAAAATTTTAAACTTGTTGTAGGGAATTTGCAAAAGGGTTTTGTCATGGTTTACATTGATAAGGTTACTTCAAATTATGCAATTATGTTTTTTCTTATTATAGTAAAATGCTGAGTGATCATATATTAAATAATAACGCTTTTCAAAAATAGTAATAGAGAAAATAACAATGGCCTTTTAGCCGTTAATAAAATATTGGGTGTCGATTTTACAAATATTAAATATCCTTATATTTTTAACGCCAAAATTTCACATAAATCCAATTAAATTCCGAAGCATTACAAATGGCCATAATACTTGCATCATCAAACCTCGTAGAATTTTACACTATATTATTCAGAACACTATGAATAACCTTAAACAAACTGTTAAAATGAAAAACAGTTTTTAAATTATTAAGATCATGAAGGACACATATTTTTTGTGCGTGGTTTTGGTTTCGCTGATATTTTCATACCCATAGATATTGATGATTTGATTAAAATGGTTTTGTAACACCGTAATTTAGCGCTACCTTTCTTGTACCATTAAACGATAGCCAGATGGCGCTACTTGTTCTTTTGGTTAAAAGCGCAAGCTCCATGGAAGACGAGTGACTTCCTTAGCCCGAACGTGTGGCATGACCCGTCGGACATTTTTTTCCCCTTTGATCAGCTCACTACGTGTATGCAAGTTCCAGTGTGTGTCGTCCCGACACATTTTGAAAGTGCTATGTGAAGTGCTCGTTTTGTTATATTTGAGGAAATATCATCTGATATTTAAAGTGAAATAGAAGAAATATTACCCAAGATATTTTAAAGTAAGAATTCATCGTATTTTGTGTGAAATGCGCGATTTGTGTTGGAAGAAATAACATCCGATATTTCTGTGTGTTTTCTCAAAATCTATATATGTCTATTATTACACCACCTCGCCGAGACTGAATTCGGAAGTATAAGGGAGGATGTAACACTGTAATTTAGCACTACCTTTCGTGTACTCTTAAACGGTAGCCAGATGGCGCCACATGTTCTTTTTGGTTAGAAGCGCAAGCTCGATGGAAGGCAAGTGACTTCGTTAGCAGAATGTTGGAATGATGTTCGTGAATCTGTGTTTTATATATGTTTTGTAACCTGTCTTGTGTTATGGAACGTGTCCAATATTAAATAATATTTGTCCTGAAACCCTCCCGGCTGTTCATTATTTTGTCCTGAAATAATAACAGCATTGAAGGGGATGCAGTTTAGCTTTTAAACAATAAGCATATCATGTTAATAATACAATAAAAAGAGAAACATTTTATACCCTTGTTAAACTTGTTTTGCAAGAAAATTTCATTGCCTTCTATCAAAATTTTGATAAACAAATTACAAGCTTGCCACAGCATGGGGGTCCTACCAGAAACTACCTTGTCAACCTTTGTTTGTATTTTTGTTAAAATTGACCACATTATAACGAATCCTACTTACTTTTAAGTTACATAATTTATTTTGTTGTTTTGATAAATATATAAATTTAAACCACACAAATATTCCCTTCTCCTCGAATTGTCTTATTAAAAACTATTTTTAACTTAAACAAAATTGAATTTCTCAATTTAGATTTGCAAATAATTGATAACAAATTAATTAGCAATGTTTGCAATAAAATATATGATTTTAAATTCCTCATAATCAAAATTCATTTTTGGAATAATAAATTACATATATCTATTTATAGAAATATATTAATTATTTTTATTTTGGTGATCTAATTTAGACACATAAAAATAAATTCGACAATATAAAGAAAGTCTTCTGTTATTGTTTAGAACATGATCATCTAATATATTTCTTAAAAATATATGTACATCATAAATAAATTGATAGTCTAAGTAAATTATGATTAATGTTCAGATTTACCACACAATAGAATCACAAAGCCAGCTTGTCAGTGATCTAGCTGTGAAGATAAAAATTACTTTTATCACTGATTACACTTACTAACACCCCTTTTGAATCATTTTATTCGGCTTTTTTTTTTTTCAATATTTTACATAACTAACCAGAGACGAACAGTTTGCTTCTTTTTCGATATTCTGGTAATAATGACATTTTACTTTTTGAGTTTTTAATATCTAAGTTTAAGCACTTCGTTTTGTTGAAGGCAACGTTAAGTATCTGCCCTCTTCGTTTGATTTTCATTTCTATGGGTTTCTGGGAAGTATCTTTTCAGTGCTCTTTTATATTATGATTCTTTTTTTTCCTCCAAATTTTCTGTATATTAACATCTGATTCTCTTCCTTTTTGTACTTTTGTGTATTTTGCATAGCATACCAAGTCGCAAAGAGGGAGGTTGGTACCATCAAACAAGTTGATCCTCACATTTTCGGTTCTCAACCCGAAATTAATTGCATTTTGACTTGCTAGGTTCTATTCTTGGTGTTTCATTTAAGGTATCCGACTACGTTCGGAACCATGATTTTGAAAAAAACGTAAAAATGAATAATTTTTTTTTATATTTAGTATCATCTGAATTAGAATGTACATAAAAAAAGCGTTTCAAAAGTTTTATTACAATGAAAAAAAAAAATTTTAATGCAATTTTTTAGCATAAAATAAGACAAAAATAGCACATTTTCAAAATATTCTTCTTTCATGAAAAATCTTTCTATAACATTATTATTCAGCATATGTATTGATATGACACCTGTACAGAACCTGAACTAGGATTTTTTAATAATTCACTTTAGTTGCAGAGTTATTATGAGTCGAAATAACGACACGCGTTTTTTTAAAAAAAAATCCTCCACTCTTCTGCATTAAAATGTAAATAAATCCACTTGTATACCATATATTACAAAAATCCTAGTTTAGGATCTTTGAATAATATGAAAAAATATTTCTCCCAAATTCTATCAATATATATATAAAAAAAACATTCGAGTTATTATCTTTCAAAAATTGTAAACATACTGAAAATTATATTCTTCAGAAAAGGGATTTAAAGTTAAAACTTGTTCAGAAAACAAAGGAAATGTCTGATATTAAAATACTTATAACTGGATTTCCATGTACCATAGCTACAAAAGGAAGATAGCTTTAGAAAGAGAAGATTTCAAATATTTTAATGGATAAAAAAAAAATCGGTATTTCCTCCAAAATTCGAGTTTTCAATGTAGTCGAATACCTTAACTTTTGTATTTCGATGTACCATTTCTTTTTGTTGTGAATTTCTTAAGCCTTTTAATTTTTGATAGCATTTGCCTTTCTTTTATTTCTGTATATATACGATTTTTTATTTATTTTAGCTGAGAGAGAGAGGCAACAAGTATCCATAAGTCAGGAGACGCAGCACCACCGTTCAGTTACATCACAAGAGTAGAAAAAGAACAGAAGAGAGAGAACTTTACCTTGTAATTTAATTTTATTCTCGGGATTTCTACCGATCGTGTGGAATAACTCCCACGGTGTAAGATGAAAGGATTCTAGGTAATTTACCTGGCGCCTTCTGGTTATTTCTGGCAGATTTATGATTACGTGAAAGCCAATTAAACAGATTTTATGATCACGTAATCTTCTCAATAAAAGGATAATTGGAATTGGATCAGAAAATAGGAATGTACTCTTTACTTTTGAGTTAGAGAATGGGAAAAATTAGGAAATTAAAGCTTTCGTCTACTAGCCATTTTGATTTCGTGGTCGTAATGTTAATCCTATGGGATTTCGACTTTAATTCTCAATTTTTTCTATTTGGTCTACTTGAATGCAATGAAATACATCTGAAAGGACAAAAAATAATGAATGCTTCTGTGAAATTATTTTTTCCTTTGATTCTTAAAAATATTTTTTAAAGACCGGAAAACTCGCAAACGAATCATTAAAATAAGGGTAAAAATATTTTTAAAAATCGGAGGAAAAAAGTAATTCCACAGAAGCATTCATTGTTTTTCGCTCTTTCAAATGTACTTTATTGCATTAAAATAGATCAAATAGTAAAGATGTGAGATTTAAAATCGAAATTCCATAGGATTGACATTACGTCCACGAAATCAAAATGGCGGTTAGACGAGAGCCTTAATCTATTTCCATGTGAGATCATTAGAAATTTATGTTGAATCATTACTTTTATGTATATGCGGACACTTACGCACCGGGAATGTTTCGCTATTACTAAATTTGATAATATATATGAATTAAACGAATATAAAACTGAAGTTAAATATCAATTCATTTATTTAGTTAGTTTGCCTCTTAAATTAACTTAATGTAGAATTATACTTTTATTATTTCAGAATTAATTTATTTTAATTAAATCTCGAGTTCAGATTTTTCCTAACTTTTTATTATCCTTACGTATATTTTCTTTGCGACAATATAGTGAAATGGTTAAAACAAA
This sequence comes from Nephila pilipes, assembly GCA_019974015.1. Taxonomy (NCBI): domain Eukaryota; kingdom Metazoa; phylum Arthropoda; class Arachnida; order Araneae; family Nephilidae; genus Nephila; species Nephila pilipes. Next base: position 870,705 of record BMAW01053664.1, read on the forward strand.
GCGTTGTAGGCAGTGATGAACTATGGAAGAAAACAATAGAAACTAAATCAGAGTGTAACAACAGTGTGGAATTCCACTTTCTATATGTTGGAAAGGTTTCTTGAGTTGAGAGAAGTTGCAGCAGGAAATATAAATTTTAATAAATCAGCTCCGCCAATGTTGGAGATGGTATTCACCAAGCCAAAATAGGGAGAGCAGTTAATTTGATCACACATTTATTTACAGTCTCTACGTGCCAATCACATATAAACAAATAATTATATTATTTACAAACTATACAAGGCTTCCAAATAGCCCATATTTTAATTTAAACCACTTTTGCGGTCAGGAGACATTACATCTAATACAAGAAAAAACCCGCCTTACGAGGTCAAGATCCAAGAGCACTTTGAAATATTACCCATGACCCCGTGCGCTCTCACTTGCACTAGACAAGGCGCCTCCTGGCGGGATCCGAGTAATTTATTTCCAACAACCAATGCCATTCACCGGAGATATTGAATTTTTGCGAGAATTCTGTTCATTGTTTAAGAGTATTGAATTTGCAAGTAACCAAAGCAACTGGAGAAAGATTTGTTACCTCAAGCACTGTAATACCGATTGTGAAAACTATGGGCAGCAAAATAAATTTTGTATCATGTTGTTCAACTGGGGAAAAAACTGAAAGAAAGCGTTTTTGTCCAATTCAAGAAGATATTTGGTAGTACTGAGAAAAGCCATTTTTGTTGCAATGGCTTCCTTATTGGATCCAGGATTCAAAAACCTTCATTTCTAAGACAAGGCCTTATTTAGGTACATGGATCAGAAAGCTCAACAATGAAATTAGAGAAGAGGGTGAATCATCGGATTCTGACGGAGGGAGTTGTCTCTATCTTCTTCTCGATGTATTTAGTTATGTATTTTAGGATTTCTTTTAATAAAGTTTTGATCTTGTAAGTTTTTACGAAATTTTTTGTTTTTGTTTTTGGTGTTTTTGCTCTTAACTTTTTCTCCTTAAAGTCGATTTATTTTTTTCACTAACTATTCTCCCAGTCATGGAGAAAACTCTTTCTGATGGGAACGTTTGCAATATGCGAAATTTTATGATTTTAATTATCATGATAAAATTTGAGTCGGTCACCTTTGAGTTCAAGATTAAGACACTTGAAGTAAACTGAAAGTTTAAGCTGCAGAGGTAGACTACCTGTGTCTAATTCCTCCAAAAACTTTGACCTCTAACTCTCCAATTATCTTGTACAATCTCGTGGTGATCTTCCCAAAAGTCATCGTTTGTAAAGAAAAAAATATACCTATATAAATAATTTTAAGTATCCCCCTTCAGTTTTGCTCTAAAATTCCAAGTATTTCAGCTCACAATTATATTTTCCTGAATTTTTATTTCAACCTTGTTTTATTTTGTAAATTGATTCATAAGTCATCCAAACATTAAGTTCTACGTTCAAATTATATTTATCTATACGTAAGAACCTGGTAGTAAGCAGTAAACAAACATTGATATTCAAATAAAAAATATTTATTATCATATATATATATATATAAACTCAATTAAGTTGAGTTTGATCATGAAAAATATACGTTTGACTTCTCTAAAATTTCCAGTAGAATTGTTACCGATGGTAAATTTAAGGATAATGTAGATTATTTATCACATGCTTTTGAGCATTTTTAAAAAATGTTTATTATTCATCTTACACGGTCAGAGCCAAGTGCTTTTGCGACGATAAGTTTTTTTTTATCAGATTTTGTGTTCATTTTAAAAATTGCTTTTCAAGGATTTCTTAAGTGGATTTGAAATGAATATCTAAGCATAAAATTGATGAAAGAATTTAAGAGAATTGTAAAAAAAAAAAAAAAAAAAAAAAAAAATACTTACATGTTGAGAATCTATGAATGTTAACAAGTTACTTATGTAAGATATAAATCAAAACAAATATCAGTGTTCAGCTCAGATGAAAACGCAAAAGAAATATTCGTCGACAAACCACATTTAACTAAAGGGAAGTGGGAAGGTCGTAAATACACTCTATAACAAAAAAAATTCGAGATAAAAACCAACGTTTTTAAAAACAACGTTGTTATATGGTGGCAAAGTTTATTTAAAAAAATTATTGAAATATTAGTTAAAACTTGTCGCAAATGTCTAAATATTGCATTGGCAAATGTTTAAATATTGTTCAGCCCAAAAAAAATCGCCAAGATTGGCAACTTTTTAAATCGAGGCCAAGAAGTTGGGCTAAATGGCATTATTAATATATATATATATTGAAATATTAGTTAAAACTTGTCGCAAATGTATTAAATATTGCATTGTTAGGCGAGTAAGAACGATCCCCTATGTTTCAGAGCTCTAGCTTGATGGGAAAGTTCATTAAATTAACGATCAAAAATTTGATGACACACACACACCAAGTGAAATACATAAAAGTGTTTTAAAAACGACGCACCAAGAAGGAGTTGTCCGATGGAGACAAAAATTGGCGGATAGGAAAATTATGTGCAGAATAAAAAATGATTAAAATTTCCGAAAAATTGAATGATTTATTTCAGAGTTACATAGTTACAAAATAACGAGCTCAATAAGGTGTTGACCCATCTCTAGCTTGGATGTAAGCTGCCACACGACGTGGCATAGAGTGATCAGGGTCCCTGATGGTCTCCTGCGGTATTTCTTGCTAAATTTGCTCCAATTGTCGGGCTAGGTCATCAACATTCCCTGCTAGATGCAGTCGTCTTCCCATCATATCCCAGACGTGCTCGATTGAAGAGAGATCTGTCTGGCCAAGGAAGTGTTTGACAAGCTGTGAGACAGTTCATAGCAACACGTGCCCTATGTGGTCTGGCATTATCTTACTGAAAAATAAGGCCAGGGTACTACAAAAGGAACGGTAGCAAATTAGGTCTCAGTTTGTCGTCGACGTACCGTGTGCCTCTAATGACGACGAAAAAGGTCCGGCTATCAAGGAAAATGGCGCCCCAGACCATAACTCCTGGTTGACGGCTTGTGTGGCGTGCAATAGTGAAAGCAGGATCGGCACTCTGCCCTGGACGTTTCGAGACAAGTTTTCGATAATCGTCAGGACACAGTTGGAAGCGGGATTCGTCGCTGAACACTATACGTCCCCAGTCAGCATCATTCCAACTTGATCGAGCCAAGCACCACTGTAATCTGGCTCGACAGTATGAAGGCGTGAGTGGCAGGTAAAGTAGCGATCGATACGAGCGTGGATTTCACTCTATCAGCCGTCTGTGAAAGGTAATGGTGGACGCTTGTGTGCGGGTCGCACGTCTGATGTTTGATCACGATGAATCAGGCGCTGTGACAGATGATATGACAATCGCTCTATCCTCCCGATCTGCAGTGATCCTAGATCGACCGCTACCATCATGATGCCGAAATCTGTCATTGCCCACCCATTCCAGCATCTTCTAATCGCCGCATCGCTTCGACCCGTATGACGAGCGACTCTCCGATTTGCCCAACCTGCCTCTTTCAGACTCTGACAGTTTCTCGTAAGGAGCTTAAATAATGCGGAGAGGTATTTTTTCAGCCGTTGAGAGCTATCCTAAACCGCAATGCAACAGAAAATTCGACCATCAGGCGTTGACGTTGAAATTCCATGGGCGCCAGGAGCGCGGAGCGCTCCACAAGCCCAAATCTGGTATTTATTGTCCTTTGGATAAAATGGAAATTTACATTGTGGAGAGGAATTTCTTGCGGATGAGAGGGTAAAAGTTTGGAGAGTAGAGATGAAAAGTTCTTGAGAAATGAGCTGATTGATGAGCCGAGCATAGCTGGCGCCATCTATTGAGCAGTTAATGAGTATGTACTTGAAAAATTTGAAGTTCCGCGAGGGAAAAAGTTGATCTTGCGATGGGTAAAGAGAAACGACTGCGATTGGCTGCTCCCATTGGAGGTTAAGTAGCTATATAGGAGGTGGGAGGGGCATTCTCTTAGGTTTAGGTGGTATTGAAATTATTCTTCAGAGATATCCATAAGCGCTTCTAAGATGGCGAATTTTTTGTTTGCTTGTCCTTTTGCATTTTGAATTTTATGGAGATTTGTAAGCAGTTCTGGAATGATTGAGAAGATTTCGGCAAGAGCTTTGAGTTGTTCGATGGCTTCAAAAATGTTGTTGAAAGGATTTTTCTGGTGGCTTTTTGCATTATGTTGTGGGATTTTCCTTGAATTTTTTGATGAATCTGGGTTTTCGTCCGTTTGGGGCGCCATCTGTTGGTTTGATTTTAAAGCATTTGCAAAAGTGTAGTCTTCACGAACAGTATTTGTTTTGGGTGCGTTGCTTTTAGTAATTGATCCTTTTGGAGGTTTGAGATAGAGTTTGCATCCTCCGTATGAGGTAGAGTGTCCAATTTCGTTGCAGTTAATACATTTTATTTCTTTAATTTTTCCTTCGATGTTACAGTCTCTGGTTGCGTGGGCGCCTGAACATTTTAAGCATCTGGGGATCATATGGCAATTATCTGAACTGTGATGAAAAAGATTACAGTTGAAGCATTGAGTGACTTTGTTACTTCGGTATTCGTCTACTGTAATAGACATATAGCATATGCGGTTAACTTCATAGATTTTCTTACTGGTTTCGTTTCTAGGTAGTGTTATTAAGAATATTGGAACGGGAATTTTTGTACGCCTGTTTATAAGTTGATTTATCCTGATTGGGTCGAATCCAAGTTCAATTAGTTCTTCCTGGATATCATGGATTTCAGTATCTCGTGGTAAACCTTTAAAAATAATTTTCAATGGACGCAAAATTTTTGGTTGAATGACGTAATATTCATAAGTCTTAGTGGATAATAGGAGTGAAAGTTTTCTATAGTCATCTAGCGTATCGGTATATAATTTAATGTACTCGCCGGAAAGACGAGTTCTTAGTTTAGGTAATTCATGAATAATTTCCTTGAGGTGTTGTCTGTAATTTTTGCTTACTTTAAGCAAAATTGGGGGAGGAAAATTTTTTGCTTTTACAATTTTGGGAGTTGAATCTGAATCTTGATCTTCATTGTTATCTGGGAGTGTAACATCGTCTGATAGTTGTTGGAATTGATTTTGAGTAGGTAAAATTAAATTAGACTAGGAGGTCAGTGTAGGTTTTTTACATGTTTTATTTTTAGGGGGGGGTGATGAAACCTTGATTATCTTTACGTTTCATAGGGAGGATATTTGGGGTGGAATGGATGGGGCAGCCAGCAGTCGCGCAAGGCGCTAAAGTAGCATACTCACTTTCCAGTCGTTAAAGCTTGTTTTCGTATCTTTCGATATTTTTCTGCGTTTTGATAAAAAGGGATCATTTGTATCTGTGCCACGAAATTTAAGTTGGACCAGGTAAGATGATTGTGCTTCTTTTCTGGTGGAGTAGGAGGTAATGTCTTTTTCAATTCCTTGTCATTTTTGGCATGGAGTTTTTTCGTCTTCAGATCTGGATGATATGGAAGAGAAGTTCGATGAGGTATCTTCATTAGGTTCCGAGTTATATTGATGGTCAAAATTCAAGTCCATGGTCGGTAAACAGTTAAGTCAGAGAGAAAAAGTAGTAGGAAAAATATGCGGTGAGCACTAAAAAGTGCTATTTGAGCCGTTAGAGTTACCAAGATTATGCGTGCAATGTAAGGGCAAACTACGAGTCCAATCTCCAATCTCACATTCTTCAACTCTGCTCCCAAGCTACTTCACCCGCAAGCCCAACCAAAAAAGAAAATTCGACCATTAGATTGAGAATCGCTTCTTATATACACCTGCTGAGTGCGCAGTTCCGATGCCCTGTAGCTCCCGCTATTCATTCATTGGACACCAAATTTTAATCGCTTGCATGTTCGGTCTAAATGTTTTTGCATACGAAATTTCATTACAATCGGGCAACTCCTTCTTGGTGCGTCGTTGTTTTTTTTCTCTCTCTCTTTTGTTATAGAGTGTATTTAAAAACATCAAATTTCAGAATATTTTAAAGTTATGTTTCTAATGTTACTAAAAGTTCTCAAAAACTATTTTTATTTATTTATTAATTTTGCTAAGTAATTTCAGCACTCATTTAACACCATCATACTTTAACTAAATAAAAATGCATAAATTTTTATTCATAAAATTTAAGTGAACCGAGCGTATTGTAATATATTTCAAGGATTATAAATTAATTATACATCAAGAATTAAATCTCATTCAACTTCTAACTGTAAAACGAATCGTTAAATGGATTTTTAAAAAAAATCTTTTATAGAAAGAATGAATCAGATCAATAATTGTCAAATGAAATTCGAATATATATATATACAGCCAACCCTTGATTTACACGAAAGATACGGTCTTCGAAAATAGTGAAAAATAAACCCTATAAAGTGAGATAAAGAATACATGAAAAATAAGGAATTGGTTCATATTTAGAATTTTTTTCAATGCTCATAATTCTCAAATTCTTTTAGAAAACTAAAAACATAAACACAAATTTACAATATTCGGTATAAAAAACACAAACACGAATTAGCCACGATCTTTACAATTAAAAATAACAAAGAGAATAAATAAAATAACAATAATCTGCACAAATAGAAACAAAAATATGATTTAAACATAAATAACCTTCCTAACAACTAAACTTAAAAAACAGAAATTAAAATCAGCTGTTATTCTCTTCTTCATAAGCTTTGAAAAGCTAGAATTCTTTTCCTGTTGTATAAGTGTATCGTTTACTATCCGAGTCACTAACAAAATTCACTAGTTTCTGACAGGTACTACAACAATATTTAAGATTTTTGCTAAATGTTCCTCATCGTTAATCTTAGTTGATTTATTTTTGAATGTTATAAAATCGGCAAATTCAAAGCCATACAATTTGGATGTATGAAAATATTGCGTTAATATGATATTCATTTAATTTATAAATAATATAATGCTAAACGATTAAAATAAATCGAAAATTAATTTTTTAAAATTTCCACTTAAAAAACCGTTTAAAAGCGAAACTTAACGAATTTTAAATACAAAAAATGTGTAATTTAAAGTTCGTTAAGTAAACTGCATTTGATAGCTTATAAGTAGTTAATGAATTCCATTGAGTTCTGAAAATTAATTTTTAAATTCTATGGCAAGTAATATGGAACTTCTTTGATTTTATTAATTGTCTTAAACTGTGATATTAGGGATTAATTAGGCCAAAATGATTAGTATAGTGGGCGAGAAGAAACTCCGATCATAGATGAGAGTAAAATAGAATGAGAGTGACAGTCACGTAATGAGACACCATATTGTGCGTTTAATTAATTTTTTGAAAAAAGTAGATGTTGTGTATGTGTGAGGGGGTATGTGCGTTTCGAGAGTATGAAATGTGTCTCTATCACATTCGTGTAAATGAATGCATTAAATTTTGGTGAAATTATTTAAATGTATCCCCGAAAGGTATGAAGGGTCACCATAAAGAGAAGGAAAGCACTTTTTTCTTTGGTCCAATCACATTCCACAGCAAGTGCTATATGACCCTCTGTGGGTCTTTTAACTGTAAATTCAAATAGTCCAAGAGGGACCATCACAAATTAAAACCCATTGTTCCATGATCATGAGGACACGTATCATAAGACTTGAAATAATCTGAAACATAAAACTGATCATCATTTAAAACTAATTGTATAAAATAAATAAATATATAAAAAGTTAAAAAGCATATCAGTAATAGAATTAAACAATTTTTATGAAAAGAGGTAATCTTTTCCGAGTAGTAAAAAAGCATCGTTTTCATGAACCAGGGGGGAGGGGATACATAGAGGGACAAGAAAAAGTATTTTTGAAGTAAGGATATTTAGCTTTTGAAATGGAGATTCCTAAACTGATAATGCCACCACTAGAGATGGGGATCGAAAGAACAACTTGTTTTCTTTAGGATCAATTCATCTGAAAGAGGGAGAACACTGGAGTCAGTCCTCCATAAACATTTTCTTTGCTGTTCCGAATAATTCAGAATCATTTATCTCCTCTGCTTTTAAATATGTATAACTATTCATAGCTGCACCCCCTTCCCCCCAAAAAACCGAAACTTATTTTCTGTATAAATGAGGAGCACGAGAGAAAAAACATAGGTAATTATTATTAAGCGTAAGCTAGTAAATAGTGAGGGGGTGGAAGGAGGAAATAAGACATCGCGAAGAGAAAAGTGGAAACGTAAAGGGCCGACATTGAGCAGGCCCTTTACGGAAGGTGTGACGTCCCTCGAAAAGTCCTAACCGAGCTGTGAGACCGGCTTGAAGGGAAACGGTTTTAATAGATCTGACTCAGACGAGCTATATTCAAATCGATTGCGGCATCAAGAAAAAGAACACAACATGGACAATTTTAATTCTTCCCCCCCCCCCCTGTCCTCATCGCAGATTTTTAGACAATGGCTTAAAGGAGAGCTACGCATCCCAGGTTCCTATATATATATATATATATATATATGGGTTTGTAGTAGAAACACCCGATCATAGAGGGCGCTGTCTCTGCTAATGAAGGGAGCCCGCTCTTGAAGGAGAGTCGACTGTAGTCATCGGAACGAGGAAGATGCCTTTGTTGATGACTCTAGACCAGGGCTTCTTAAACTTTTGTCATTCACGACCCCATTTATGATTGCGAGTTTCTTGACGACCCCATACATGAATCATTGTTTAGCTGCAGGTTGCACGTGTGTACGCGCGCGCATTCCTCCCTTTCATTGTGTGTGATATTTAGAGGTGGCGGTCAGAGTGGGAAGTCAGCGGCGCGCGGTTTATTCAACATGTATGATACCGACAAACGCACTAACAATGTATAGCCACAGTATAATAATAGCGATCATCGATCGTTTACTGCAGTCGGTGGAGATAGCTCAAAACCTTCAACAAATGCGCGTGTCTAGAAGCTGCAAGTCCACTGTATTCCGCCAACTCTAGTGATGTTATAAAATGGTGCATATAAATATTTGACATTAAAATCTCTCGCAACCGCAGAATTTTGCTACGCGACCCCATTTGGGGTCGCGACCCATAGTTTAAGAAGCCCTGCTCTAGACGATTTATGATTAAAGACGCTGAAGAAGATTGATTTAATGTTTTTAAATGTTATTGTGAAATGTCTCGTCAAGTATGTGAAACTTTATGTTAATGTGAAATGTCAATATTAAATGTCTGTGTGCTAATTCAAAGTTTGATTTTTATTTAGTAATATCGGCCATCCCACAAATATATATATATATATATATATAAATCTTTTAGACTGAAGTAGGTTCTAATTGCTTCATTACTAAAAGAACGTTAAACGATTAGGGCTAGGGTAAGCAATTCCGGACTGGAACGAATTCTTTGAATTGGCCTAAGTCTTTCTGCAGACAGTTCCTTTCACACTCTTGCATTTATTCATATCCGTTTCGCAATCGATTTCTTTTTCCAGATGGAATCAAAACTGAATTCTCCCCTCTTCCCCGATTCAATCAAACATGTTTTTCAATCTAATTTACAATGTGGCCTTTATTAATCTGGTAGTCCTCAGAGTTTTCTATAGCACGATCTAATTACGTGCCTTCATTAAACAAGAAGGAAAACGAAAAATTCTGCGAAAAAAATTACTTCCAACTGTCACCGCTAGGAGAATATGAGATGTTGTGTAATTGGAAAAAGGCTTGTAAAAAATGCAGAATCAATACTAAAACAAAACTACCTTTTAATTAGCACATTTAAATCAGTTTCAATGTGGCCGCTGTTTTTGTGGACCGTTAATTGCATTCTGTGAACAGCATTCACAACAGCAGGAAGTCATATGTCTGTAGGAATCTCCCGTACAGTCCATGAATGAATCCATTTGTCATTGCTTTATTTACGAACCAGTATTTTGAATACAGAATATCATCAATGAAAACAAGAAAGTATGGGCACAACAAAATAGATTATCTCCTATAGAAGCTTTAATAAGAGTACAACGTAAACATTTTCTCAAAAATCCATAACCTTTAAATAAATTTAGTCGTTCAACATATACCGCTGAAAGATCATTTTCAACTGTGAAATACACTCTTGAAATACATATTTTATTGTGAGACAAGATGGTTATCACGTGGGAAATTTTTGCTTCGTGCTTATGAATTTAGAGAAGAAATCGCCATTTTCCTAGAAGAAGAAAACAGACCGAAAGTCAAGAATTTCCGCGGTGGTTTACTTGTGATGAAATTGAGCTACTTGGTCGTCATATTCGAAAAATTATAACTTGAATCTTCAACTCCAAGGATCAAATACACATATATTGGATACGAGTGATAAAGTTAATGCTTTTTATAGAAAATTAGAATTGTGGAGCAGAAACTTAAAGCAAAAAAAATCTAACAATGTTTGTAAATGAGGATGATTGTGTTAAAACTTACAAGGCTGAAAAACAACATATAAAAGTTGTTTTTGTGACCATTGAAAATCATTCAGCCATGCTGGCAAAGAATTTCAAAAAGTATTTTCTTGCTGACGACAAACTGATAGCAAGTTACGAGTGGGTTAGGGATCCATTTCACAATATTCCCGAATGGCTTTCAATTTCCGAGGAAGAAATCTTCATTAACTTCACGACAAGTGGCGAAACCATAAGACAATTTAGTAATAAATCACTCTTTGAATTTTGAACACTAAAAACAAGGGCATTTGGCATTCTATTACCATTTTCAACACTTTTCCTTTGTGAAACTGGATTATCTGCGGAAGTTTCTTTGAAGACAAAATATAGATCTCAGCTAAATATAGAAAAAGAACTGAGAGTGTCTATTTCTAATATTAAGCCTTCCTTCGAAAAACTTTGCTCTGCAAGACAGGCCCAAGGAAGTCACTAATAATTATTAAATTTGTTTTTAATTTATTAAGTTTTGATTAAGTAAGTTGTTTTAATTTAATTAGTTAATTATTAAATATTATGTCGAAATGTATTTTGTTTTGTATGTGTGTGTGTGCTTTCCTTCCAGTCAGTTAATCAATTTTTTTAAATAATATTTTTTCTTGGATATGCTCGACCCCCCTCCTTTAGTGAGCTCGCACCCCACTATAGGGGGCGCCCCATAGGTTGAGAATCGTTGCTGTAAGGATTTTACAAGAATGTAATGGGAATTTCTTATATTATGAGAACAGGAACATTATAGCATTCTAAGAGACTAATGATATTCAAAGAAACAAAACCTTCTTAATTAAAAACCAAATCCTTAATCCCTTTCACATTCAAAGAATTAGAGAATAACTACTATAAACCACAAAAAGGAAACAAAATATTTCTCTTCCAAAACCACTTTTTTTTTAAAAAAAAAAACATAAGTACGCTAGTAAAATGAAATAAAACATTAATGCATCACACATTGAATTTCATGTATCCATTTCTTTTATGCGTGTGCTTTCTTAATACGAAATTTCTGATTAAGTTTTGTTATGATTTTTTTTTTCTTTCCATTATCAAAATCAGGGACAGTTGGTCGAATCAATGAGAATCCTGGATTGATGATCGATTTTTCCTCTAATATGAATAATCACATCTCCGACAGATAACCAAACGATTTCCAAGTAAAAACCGTGCTATATCCAGAGAAATTCCAGGATTGAAAGATATTTGTTTAAGCCAATTTCTTTCTTTAACATTGTCTTTTTTTTCCCCATAGAAATTGTTATTTTCAATAAGGAGAAAAAATTTGCTTAAGTATTAAAGTATTTATAATACAAAAAATAAATCAAAATTTTAATATAGCAATATCAAAATATTAATTATAAGAACAGTGAATTAATGGTTTATAAATCCCCCTGCATGACGAATTATTAACGAAAAGAACAAAGTTTTCTTCATTCAAACGATTATTATCAATCAGAAATTGACATATTCACTTTTATTTCATATATATATATATATATATATATATATATATATATATATATATATAAATCTCTTTTATCTTATCATATAAGATTAGACGAATGAATTCAAATGATAAATATTTTTTTGCATGGTAGCTAAAAAAAATGATGTAAATGAGTAAAGTAGGAAATAGTGGTCAGAAGAAATGATGTAGCTAACACAAGTGAGAGTATAAAATGTGACTCATAATTCATACTGTTCATAATTTATATGTCATGAATTCTATGAGAAAAGGAGCTTAAAAGGAGGCTCAAACTTAGAATCACGAGGTTATAGATATTAGAATTCTCTTTTGAATAAATGAGAATTCGGATAATATGAAAGAAAATGCTACAGTTTGAGTTTGAAGTATTGGAATTCGAAGGGGGAAAAAAAGAAGATACTTTGTGTTGCAACATAAAATTTGAATACCTTCCTCAATTGTGATATCAAAACATTCAAGTGGGAAAGAAGTGAAGATATTGAGAACATCTTTTTGATTTTAGTACATCAATAAGAGAAATAAAAATGTTTAATAATTATGTTTATATTGAATTTTTAAATTATTGTTAGAAAACGTTTCAACTCCCCCCCTCCCCCCCACACTTTTTATTTTCTTTTAGAACATTTTTATTTTTACATCAGCGGAATTTTAGATGATAGAGTTTTTAATGTTTTTAATTTAAGCACTTAGGGAAAAAAATTAGTTGAAAGAATAAAAGAGTTCCTTTTCTTTTTTAATTGCAGATCCTCTTCCCCTCGATTTTCAAAGTGGATTCTTTAGTTGTTTATAAACAACTAAAGGATACATACCAAGATTCAGAGCTTCTATTGACTAAAAATCATTCTGCTAAAAGCTTCGAAGGGGGAAAATGTTCTCTATTGGCAAAAACCGTCAAAAGAGTAAAATAACATAAACAGCAAAATGCAGATATATACATCGTTTTGACTGTCAAATCGTTTGACGTTTCATTTACCAACAAATATCGTCTGCTTCCTTTTTTAGGGGCGGCACCCGCTATGACGTCACTGGAACAATAGATTCGGCAAGTGTTAACCTCTGCTGGACAGACCTCCCCCTTCCTCTTATGAGGGGGGCTGCGCGTTGACCCCCATCTGGAAATGCTGCCATCCCCCTTCCCCTAAAAAAGAAATTGTTCTGTTTAAAATGTCGGCACGAAAACCTCTGTTTTCAGTATCATTCGGAGCAAACGGTTAAACAGTCAGCGATGGAAAACGCGAGTTGTGTGATTTCTAAGTCTGATTTCAGAATTTTCGTCATTTTTGGAATGATGAGTTTGCGATTCCTGTTCGTTTGCTCGTATCCACTGGTAAGTCTAAATTGTTTATATAAAGACAAAATTTCAAAATGTCCTTGTTGATTTTCTAAACATCAAAGCTCTTGATTAATTTTTCATGGAATAATTGTGTAACTTCAACTCGGAAGTAGCTTTAATTATACTGAATTATAAAATATTACGTTTTTTTCAAACATTAATTTTAAAATAATTTGTTTAATACTAATTTTACTTTATCTATTAATCAAGTTATGGCATTAAAATATGGTAGTCAAAAAATATATATAATAAGTTGTAGATAGAAAAGATTCCCCACACCCGTATAAATCAAATTGATGCTTAAATGTGTTTATTAATTTATAGCCTCTGTGAAGATTTTTATACATATAAAAAAAATTTAGATCAAATTTTATGTTTCGATGTACCCGATCTGGCATTCAAAAGCCTGAAATCACCTGTTATGATTTAGGGTAAAAATTCATAAAAATTATTGTTATACGCAGTATATTAAGCAGTATGAAAAAAAAATTCTAATTTTAATGTACAAATGGGGAAAATTAAAAACAGAAAGTTTCTTTCTTTCACCACAACTGTTCTTTTATTAGCATTATTATTATAGATAGTAAAAATGAATATTCTATTAAATTCTTCTACAATTCTTTCTCATAATAAATTATTAAAACATTTGAAAAATTGAACTTTCCTTCATGATTTTTTTTTATAAAAATTACTTGAAATTTTGATTACTACATGCTAAAGGTTCAATTAGATATGTTGCTCATTGATCTCTACATGAAATATTCACGTACATAGAAAATATCTTGCTTTTATTTAAATAACTAAATACAGATAATAATTATTATAAATTGTAAGATAAATGCAACATTTTCTGTTATATTACTCAAAAAAAAAATACAGTTTATTCCACTTACACTAAAAATTTATTTATTATTTAAAATTATCAGTTTTTAAGAGTTCTAGATTTCTAGTCACTGATCCACATCCGGAAGATCTTTCTCTGTTTCAGCCTCTCCAAATCCGTGAGCGTGCGATATGTTATCCTTTCTATTAAATACTACGCAGTACCGAACAATAGGCTAGAAGTTGGGAGGTGTTTTTTTTTTTTTTTTGCTTTTCTCCTCACTTTTCCTTACATTTATCAATTAAATCGTAGTAAACTATTTAAAAAATCAATTTTTAAGAGGTTAGTAATTAAATGTGACAAAACAAAATGCGTAAATTATCATCGTTACCCGCAATTTCCCTGAGTAAAGTAACTCAGGTAAAATCCCGACATAACAAGTCACCCTTTTTCTACGGTTACGAAATATCTGAAAAGTAGAAGCGAGCCTATATTGAGCAAGAAAATAAATTTATTATTGGAAACTGGTACAGTACAAAAATCTTTGAAATATATATTCTCCTCTATTGAAATTGATCCTTTTTTTTTTTTTTTTTAATTTAAGAGTAAGTGGGAAATCAATAATTGAACCAAACTTATACTTGAAATCAAAGTTTGTAATTGTGAAAAAAAAAAAATGTTAAAGTTTAAAAACAAATGCAGAAAGAGGTATTTTCAGGAGCAATGGAGAAATAATTCAACCGAAGCATAAAATAGGGAGGACTTATTCTCGCATATTGTTGGTATTTTACACTATAACTTTATGAAAAAGAAAGTGTGAATTTCTGCTCATATCGAAAAAAGAACATAGATTATTAATACAAAATTAAATATATATATAAAAAAGTAGAAGTTATGATATTGCATCAACGCTAATTTCAAGTACTATTCATTTAAAAATTAAATAGAAACATATGTTTCTCTCACAACTGTTATTTTATTGCTTTCTATCGGACAATTATTTTAGGAAAAAATTCTCTTAAAGTTGATATATTCACTCTTTAATTATTTTTGTAATTTAAGCAAAAGTGTAATAACATTTTATTAATTTTTTAAAGGAAAGGATTTTATATAATAAAACCAGAGGTGTAGTCTAGATTTCTGTCATCCCCCCCATAAAAATAATAAATATCACATTATATAAATGTGCCTCGCCCTATAAAAATAATATCAATAATATCACCAATGCAATGCTCGCACGTAAAATTGAGCTACTTATCGTTTTATACGTTAAAACGGATAAATAACATTCTACGGGGGTGAAACCACAAAGCCACTGAAAATTTTAAAAATAATAATAATAAAAATAAAAATAAACTTTTATCTTAACATATTCGAATAATCGCATAAAGCAAATGAACTTGACTTTACAATAACTAACAAATTTAGGAACACTTGAAACTTTATCGAAGTATACAATAAACAATATCAACACTTCACTTCTCTTCTAAATAACAAAAAAATTGAAGAAATTAAATGTCACCTGCTCATTGTCACGTCTATGAGTTATTCAAGGATACTGTTCCAAGTATCTTTACTGTTACAGACTAATTGTATTTATTGCGTGGTAACAGCGGATCGTTGCTGGCCGCGTTCGTTTCGAGATAAATTTATTTTCTTATTTTGAATAAAATATCTGACAAGATTTTATTTAATTTCACATAAATATAAGTACATTTGTTTAGATCAAATCTTACTACTCTATTTTGAACCATTTCTACTTGTCCAATTGCTTTGAAATTCTGCATAATACCAATGCAGTCCCGATGACAATTCAGTTATCTGATCCAATGAGTATAGCCTGCATCTGTTGACAGTATTGGCCAGCTCGGCCGCTCCCTGCCGCCTCTCAACTCTTTGCAGCTCGGGGACATGCCCCCCTTTGCACCCTACACACTACTCTATTGAATAGAACTACACACATTTCACAACAAAATAATATTTAAAATAAATATATTAAATATATTTTTTTAAAAGAAATATATTGATTTTAGCAGATATTTTCAGAATTGCATATTTTTCAGAGTACTTTTGGATTGTTCTTTAAATGGCTCAATAATAAATTTTCTCATTATTTTTATTCCACCAACATGTTATATCAATAGTTAAGGTAATTGACACATCTTTCACAAAGAAAACTTAATTTATTTTATGCCAAGTTTAAATACTCCTCACTTTTTAAAATTAAAAACAAAGACACTCATATTTTTCGGTTGAACATATCTGTATATTTGTGCATGTCCTTGCGCACACAGAGAACAAATATCATTTATAAACAGAAATAATTTTGTATGAGCAATTAATATTCAATAGCTGTATTTACGTTTGTGAGTCGTGAACTTACCTTCATCCCTTTTACATCCTGTATAGCATCTATTATATTTACAATTTTAAAACTTTGTTGAGTACTTATAAAAAAAACAAAAAATAACATTCAAAACAGAGAGGATAATTATAATTTGAAATATTAAACTTATTAAAATTCCCATAATTTTTATGCCAATTCTGTGCAATACCTAAAATTTGTGAGTGTTTATTAAGTAAAAAAAAATACGTTCGTTGTCTATGAAATAAATTGACTTCATGAGGTGTATAATATCATCATTATGGTTAATCAAAAAAGTGTATCAGAATTTGAGAAAAAACGCAAATACAGATGCATGGTGTCTACAGATTAAAATTCAGTTTTCGAATGTTTTCTATTTATCGAATTCTACAGAATCGATGAAGCGCCCTCTATTTTTTAAACAACAAAATCAAAAAATGCAAAATTTGAAACATTTTAGTGCCTCAGTTTTGAAATCTATTCGGCTCTTCCTTATTCGCGGTTCTTTAAACATATCATTAAGTTATATTGTATACATAAGCTTACTCATCATTCCCCCCCCCCCCCCCCATCTCTAAATGCTGTCTCCAAACAAAACGACCCATCTTTAACCAAAGAGCCTCACAAAAATTCCCCTCTTAAAATTTTCTCAAGCATTTGCAAATTTTTAAAATAAAACCTAAATACCACTATTTTTTTTTTTTTTTCCTAACTTCTGGGCAAACGTAAGAACCAACGGCAAGCTGACTCACGAAGTCCATTCCGATAGGAGGTCAGAGCCCAACCGAGCTAGCCACACCAGCAAACTTCGTCTCAATGTACAAAATCTACAAAATTTTTATGTTTCATGAATTATTTATCAAAGTTCTAAACCTCCTGCGCAAAAATAATTCGAATTATAAAGAATGAATTACAGTGTCAATTATGCAATAGCCCAACTGGGATTACAAATTTAAAAAAAATATGTTATTTTTGCTTATAATTAAATGTAAAAAAAACCATTTGATAAATTTCATTAAAATGAATAGCAAAGATGAATAAATGAGTACGTTATTTTAATTTATTTTTTGCCTAAAACTCTCTAATTATAATTATTATTGAAATTTCATATTCTTAAAAAAAATAGTGATTTTCTTTTCTTAAAATTTATAGTACACTTTAATATTTTTCTCCCAGACTTTTTATCGTTTGCCTTAATACAGAATATTGTTGAATGAAAAAATACTTGACTTTCAGAAACATTTAATTTTACATATATATTATATTGGATGAATGTCGAAGATTAAAAATTTTTAAAAAGTGATTTCTTTTCCTATTTCTAAGATTTATTTTAAGAAATGGCTTACATCTCATTGTATATTGAATAAATATGAAGCAAATCGAATTGAAGATTCAAATTTATAAGTCATTTATACATTTAATAACAGGGGGGAAATAAAAATTTTCTTTGGGGAAGAAGATCCAAATTTTTTTTCTCGTTAAATCTGGAATGGAAGCAGTTTTTAAGAAATTATTCAATAATCCTTGAGAGTAACGGACTTCTCTGATACTTAGTGTATTCAAATGTTTTATATGTTCAAGCAAGTATTATAACCTTGGCTTGTACTTAAGTTTTGGTGTCACTTAAAACTGCTGTCGTTTCCTCTTCTAACTCAGCTAGCATGATTCAGTCATCTGCGAAACAGGGAAAGAGGTTATTCCGCTCAAGTTTAACGGCGATGAGCAACTCCGTCGGCCATTTCAAAGTCCGTCACCGACAGCCATCATGTTGCGTCTAAGTACGACGCCAATAAGCATTCAATCAAGCAACCAACAACCGCTGCGATTCGACTTAACCCCTAAATACAGTAGGTGGCACGGATGGACACTGTTCATGCTCGGTTCAATGAATTATTTCTCTCTCTCTCTCTCTCTCTCTCACACACACACACATTAAATTAACTGTAATTATCTTTCAAGTTTATATTTTATTTTAAACGTTGAGATTTAATTGAAAATCTTAATATCTTACTTTAAATTTTAGAGCTTCTTATTATGGTTAATTAAATTCTATGGCTATAATACGAAGATATATTCCCCATGTTTTTTTTTTTTTTTTTTGTTAGAAACACCGTAACTTAAACACCTATGTCTTGAATGTTAAGGCTCCATCCTACGGCATTTTGATTTCGTGAACGCAATGTTAATCCTAAGGAATTTCTACTATACTGTTGTCAAATCTATATTACTTTATGTATATGTATTTTTTTGTTAGAAACACCGTAACTTAAACACCTATGTCTTGAATGTTAAGGCTCCATTCTACGGCATTTTGATTTCGTGAGCGCAATGTTAATCCTATGGAATTTCTACTTCTGTCGTCAAATCTATATTACTTTATGTATTTGAATGAAAAAAAAAAAAAAAAACACAATGCAGGTTTCTGTGGAATTACAATTTTCTTCGAATATTGGAAATGTTTTAGAATTTTTTTTAAAGAACAGAAAACTCGCAAACGAATCATTAAAACAAAGGTAAAAATATTTTCGCATGCACTTTTTTCATTCAAATATATAAAATAGTAAATATTTGAGAACGGTAGTGGAAATTCCGCAGGAGATTAACATTACGTACACGAAATCAAAATAGCCGGTAGATGGCAGCCTTAAAATTCCAAATTTATCTTTCAGTTTTCAAGGTTTTTTAAGCTCATTAACGATTTTTCCCTATTACAAAAGGTTTCGCCTGTTGAAAAAATACTGAAAAGTTTCTTTTGTTCCTCAGCTAGTGCAAGCGATTTAAAATGGATATCCAGTTTTGGCGGTCGTGTTTAAGGCACCCAATTTAATTTTCAGACTTAAAATATGCAATTGAATGAGAACATGATATTTCCTCTAGTGTTCATGTTTGCAACTTAGACTATAATATGTTTGGAAAAAAAAAGGAATGAAACTGATTTAATGATTTATTTACATTTAATCTGTTCCTATGTTTCGCAATGGGCATATATATATGTATGTACCATCCCCCCAAAAATCTTCTATGAAACAAAAGTTCACAAAATAAATATAATTGCAAGGATGTTAGGCCTTTAAAAATCGTATCAGCAGCAATATTAGTGTAAAATGTTTCTTCATGTATATTTATTCTTAGAAATAATATTTTGGGAGTCAGTTTTAAGCTAATGTCATTCTAGAGCTACACGAGGGTTATTAGCATATTTTATATATTAGCGTATCTTATCTTATATATCTTATATCAGAGCTTCGTGGAAGAGACGAGGAGAACATATAAGTTAATTTCTTCTCAACACCTTACGAGGACTTTGAAGGTGAGAGTTCCATTTAACGTGGATATCTTCAATAATTTCGTTCTATAGGTTTCAAGTGGGACCTAGACAAACAATTTGACAAGACGAAATGGATTTGAACATTGCGAGAAATTAATATCTAGACCTGAAGGACAATACTAGTCAACCACCAAAATAATATTTTTCGGTGATATTTGTCAAATTAATAAAGAATCTCTTGGATGTCATAATTTGGTTTAATTTTCCAATGAAATAGAATACAAAACCAGAAATGTTTAACACATTCCTTGTAGTTACTTCGTTAGGCTATATGTATATTTCCACTCACCTTACGAGATTATTCATTATTTACGAGGTCAATAATTTTATTAATCAGCTTGCTATTCAAGATAGTTTACCAGTTGAAGTATTCAATGAGTATAAATACTATATTTATAAATGTATTAATGACGTAAATTTTAAAACTTCAAGTGGGATTAAAATACAAAGTATTTAAAAGCAAATTACAGATTTCCAAAGATACTTTATTATTTGCTATGTTGACAAAGTTCCAAATGACTGCGCAATTATTTACAAATATTATTGTAAATTAACTATTAAAAAGCAAATAAAAGAGAATAATGCTTATTTAGAAAATAATTTTAGTGGCCTAGAAAGTAATAATGGAATTACAGCTTTATATATAAGAAACAGAATTATAAATGAGTAAAATTAAATTTCCTCAAAACTTTATTGCTTTAAAATTTCATAAAGACCCCATTAAATTTAGAACAGTCACTAATATTATAATATTTACTTATAAAAACAGGTAAGTTATTTAAAAACATATTACTAGATACTATTAATAAATTTAATAAAACTGCTATAATTAAAAGTAGGTTAAATATTATTAAGAAAATAAAATAAAAAAAAATTATTTACTATTCATAGTTATGATTGTGAGGCCTATGTAATTAAATAGACCTGGATGATCTAGTTCATAAGATTTATAATGATAATGAATTTATTTCTTGCGATAAGATTAAATATTTAGTTAATATTGCACTTGGAGAAACCTATGTTAAGTATAAAAATAAAATAAAAAAAATTAACAAACTAGCGGTATTCCCCAAAGTGGACTTACGAGTAATAGTTTGGCGAATATTTAATTATATTATTATCAGCCTGATTATGTTGATAGAGATAATTTTTTAACATACAGACATATTGATGATTTACCTGTTTTGAATTGAAAAAGCTTCTGAAGATAAATCTAACATATCGTTTTATCATGCATGTTTAAATCCAATTCAAACTAATAAAAGTTTGCATGAAACGGAAAATTAAGACACAGAATTGAAAACTATGGATAATAAAATTAATAACAATATTTGGGACAAGAGAGACAGTTTTAAATTTCATATTAATAAGGTACCTTTCTAGAGTTTACATATTTCTGTTTTATAGAAATATTATTATTGATTATGTTATTAAAAATAATAATTTAGTAAGTTGTAGTAAACTAAAAATAACTATAAGATGTTTATCACAAGTTGTATTAATGAAAACTATCCTATTAATTTTATTAATAAATATTTAAAAATGATTAAAACATATTAAAAATTTGTGTCTATATGTACATGAAAATTATTTATATACATTATGTATATGTTTATACATTTTTTGGTAAATAAATTTTCTGTTTGTTTTTGCAAACATTCTCATGTCTTTTCAGGGATAGTTATTCATCTAATAAAAATTTGGTCTTGTTAATTTAAAATTTTTAATTTTAAACTTCGCTACCAAATGGCGACACATATTTTTAGAACTCTATATTTTACGATTTTTAAATGCCACTTGAATTTACTATTCTTAACAGGTTTATTTACTGTAAAAATTATTAATATTCATATTGATTTTCTTGGTATTTAAGTTTTTAAAATAGTATTAAAATTTGGTAGGATAAGCAAAGATTTAGTAAATTTCTTTAGTTTTGTAAAATCAATAGAATATTTTTTAAATGTGTATAAAGAAGAATAGTCTATTTTATTGTGTTACATTTATTTACTATGTTTTAAATATATTTGTGTCTTTTATTTTCTTTCTTCGGCTGAATTACTGTTCGTTTTTCTAATTTTTTTTGTTTATTCTTGGTATTTACCATTAATAATATAGAAATTATTGAAGTTATGATGATTGAAGGCATAGAAATAGTTTAAATTCGCTATTCCCTGGTTTAAGTCTGAGACAGTGTTTAAAATACATTATCACCATTTCTGAATAATTTTTCAAAATTGTTTTCTCTTGAGGCATGCTTTGCATTTCTAAGTAAAGTTATGTTTATTATTTAATTTGGCTATACATTTTTAAGTTATTTGTTTTATTTTTGTGTTGAATTAAAAGTATATTTAATATGTGTTCTTGGATTTCTTTTACTTTATATTTAAGTAATTGAATGGTTTTTTTACATTATAATACATTCTATGTTTTATATTTTGATAATATTTTTAAGATAAATTATTTTTATTATTATTGTTTTTATTTTTTACTGATCGTTTTCAACCAATTCTGTAAAATATTCGTAATTTAATAGTTCTAATATTCTTATAATTCTAAGTTTTCTAAATACAAAATTTTGTTTCATATTATTAAATTGTAAAGATGGATATAGGATGAGTCATATAGTATTAGACTTAAGTTTCATTTTTTGAATAATAGCAAAATCAGCAACGATAAATTAAATAAAACAAAACGAAGTCAGATTTAAAGAAAAGCCAGTCTTGTCGTGAAAATTTAGTTTTTTCATGCAACAGCACATTTTAAATTGGACAAACTTTATAAAAGCATTCTTTTAACCATAGCTTAAAAGCCTTAAATTTTCATTAAGAATTTATGAGCATGTCTGATTATAAATTATTGATGAAGATTCAACCAATTGAAAATTCAGAAATAAAATATTTTTACAATATCTTTTACTGAATTGAATCCTGTTATGAATTTTGGAACAGAACATGTTTCAGGAAAGAATGTCCATTTGACCTTTATTCAAGAAATTGAAATTATTTTATATTAGTAATTAACAACAAAATGTAGTTCACACAATGATTGTAAAAGTTGACAACTCATATATTTGTACAAAAAGCATTTATCCACTTTCGGAGAAAATACGAATTCTCTCTCTCTCTCTCTCTCGCTTTGTTAAGATTATAGAACTAGGGACGAGGCACATTTTGGGGATTAACCCTTTCTCTACCGGAGGGAGAAAAAAGAAGTGCTTCTCTGGGCCCACGGCTTCTTACCGCGGAGTGTCACTCTGTGCCCAGACGATTTTAGATAATAAGCCTAATTCATGAAAAAAATTCCTCTAAAATCAGCTATTCATTAAGTATATTGGTATTTACATATCTTATTTAAAATGCATTAAACTTAATATATACAAAAGAAAAAAGGATTTAATCGAAAATTGAATGTTTTATACATAAAATTACATAAAAAATCATACTTTTAAGAAAATACAAAATATATTTACATATGAAATTTCATGGTGTAATGATGTACCATTACATGAAATATATAAATTTAAAAGATAAATCTTATTTTGCTGTATGGTATATTTATAAAAAAAAAATCTATGCATAGTCCAACGTCATATGTCTTACACACATATATTGACGCTTCACGCAAGATTTTGAGCAAAGGGCACATCTTAGTCCTTTCCCTCCTTTTTCCCCCCCTTTAATGTCTATGTACAGATTTGGATTATTTTCTCTAACATTACTGTCAGATTCCTTCATTATTTAGCAAATATCAGTATCAGATAAATACTTTCTTTTCGTCATGACTGTAGCTACAAATAAAAACCGACCGAATGAAACGAACAGCTGAGAACGTCTGCTACCAAAAGCCCTAATTTTAATTATTTATTCTCATTTTTGTTGCATTTATTCAATGTTCAGAGCCCGTCAATGCTATTTACCCCCCAAAATGAACTCAATTTTAATAATTACTAATTCGGATGATTAATTCACAAAAGACACACAAAATAACGATACAGACTAAGAGAACTTAAAATAAGTAAAATATATGACAATTCTGCCAAAATTAAAGTGTGAATTTAAAATATTATTCTCATTTTCCAAAGAACTCTACTGTAATTTTAGAAAAAATCGAGGAAAATATATCGCAAAATACATTGTCTTAGAATTTTATAGAGTCAGTAAATGTACTATAATTTTCTTTCGCAATCAAAGAAAGTTAGAGTCCAGATGTCACTAATGACTTTCGTGCAGTAGGGTTACAGAATGTTAAATCTGTCGGTGCTCAAAGACTTCACGCTGGCATGATGTGGAAGTTTGTGAAGTAAGATGATATCTCGAGAATCTTCCTCATTCCTTGACAAAATTACAATATATATCATCAATATCACTCGTATTAGCTCTAAATGTAACGCACGCGTTAATAAGCAATCGATCAATCAAAGAAGCCTCCTTTTCCTAGTAAAAATTTATCATCTGTGTGCTTAGCACTTCCTTTAATTTTTCACCCTGAATGTACACACACACACACACACATATATATATATACATGTACGATGAATTTCTATTTTTAAAAAATCTTTAAAATTACCTAAAACAATACTTTTTTACAACTTTTTAAAACGTTTTTCTGAATTTCACTTGGTGTGTGTGTGTGTGTGTCATCAAATTTTCGATCGTTAATTTAACCAACTTCCCATCAAGCTAGAGCTTTGAAATTTTGGGAATCGTTCGTACTCGCCTAACAATGCAATATTTAGACATTTGCGACAAGTTTTAACTAATATTTTCTTTAATAATGCAGTTTAGCCCAAACACTTGGCGCGATTTCAAAAATTGGCACCAAACTTGGCATTTTTTTTTTGCTGAGCGTTAAATCCGTGAAACGGAACAGGGTAGCCACATTTGGCAAAATACTGCCAAATAATTCTTGTCGCCAAGGATAAACCTTTCCTGAATTCTGGTTCCCATTTTTTTTAATAGAATGACTTACAAACTTTCAAATGCATGTTTTGATTTTATGAGTATTATGAATTTCTTAATATGCTCACAAATGTATCTTTTTAAGTAAATTTTAAAGTTAAAAATAACTAACAGTTTTAACTAATATTTCAATAATTTTCTTTAATAAACTTTGATGCAATATAAAAACGTTATTTTTAAAAACGTTGGTTTTTATATCGAATTATTTATGTATTTCACTTGGTGTTGTCTGTGTGCGTATCAGTGTGTCATCAAATTTTCGATCGTTAATTTAACCAACTTCCCATCAAGCTAGAGCTCTACAACTTTGGGAATCGTTCTTACTCCCTTAACAATGCAATATTTAGACATTTTTGACAAGTTTTAATTTTTTTTTCTTTTTTTTTTTGGCTACAGCAGCACTTGGCGGCAGGAATTATTTGGCAGTATTTCGCCAAATGTGGCTACCCTGGTCACTTCGCGGACTTAACGTTCAGCCAAAACGTTTTTTTTTTTTTAACGTTTTTTAAAAACGGTGGTTTTTATCTCGAATTATTTTTAGATGACATCCTAAAAATTTAAAGATTATTTAATCAAGATTTATCCCTAAGCAAATGAAAAACGATACTTCTCTTACGCAGTTAAGCCCATTTTTCCTATTTAAAAGATGCAACACGCACACAAATTAGATAAATACTCCACTAAAATAGAACGCATATTAAATAAATCAATAAGCACCAAATTTTGAAAGGATTTAAGAAAACGCTTTTGTTCAAAAATTCTTACTTCAAATATGAATATAAAGTTCTAACATTGTATAAATATAAATTAAATCATACTTTAACAAGGAGTTGCTTTTCTAGATGGTTTAAGATCCCAAAGCAAATGTTTATTTTAGGAATCTTGTAAAATTTACACAACTGAATAATAACATATTGAATGAAGAGCCTCACAACATTCTAAAATTTCCTTTTCTGTATCAGAGAAATTAGACGAGTAATATTCAAAAATGGTCATTGTTCAGTAGATGCTGAATTCTAGTTCTTTGGGTGTATAACCCTGTCGGACTTTAATCCCCAGCATTTGCTATTGTTTTTGTAAGGACAGAACGTGGTTATCACACTTGCCCAGCAGTTAAAAATTAATAATGAGACGAATGAGAAAAAATTACATGTAAATTAGAGCGAGCAATAATAAAACATTTTGAAGTTTACATTATTATTGTGGGTATTTTATCTGTAATTTATATTGAGAAATTTAAGGTGTAGATACTTTAATTAATAAAGTGTTGTTGGATTTCAAAATAAAGCTATTGATTATTTCGATGAAATCTTAAGAAAGTAACTAGTAACGGGAAGAATTATACTCCATTACTAGATTATTAGTACTTTATGAGATTGAGTAAATCTTTTTAAGGTGCATATCATTATAATTTATCATATTGTTTGAGTTTTTGAGAAATATTAAAAGCGACGGCAGCTTGTTTACTCAGTCTGCAGATAACTGTTAACTCCTTGACCAATAGATGGAATAAGGAGTGGTGAATGTGGCATTGGAGTGAATGCTCATTGTCGATAATGCTCCACACGCTCGAAGGGAGGAGTGAAGGAAATTGCTGTTATTTTATTTTCCTTCTAAGTCTCCCCTCCCTGAAAATTTTCACCGGGTTGGGAGAAAGTGCCTATTGAGGGGAGACTAGAAGGGAAGAGACTGTGGGTAGAGAGGTAATGGCCAGAGAGCACTGATTCAGTGGAAGTCCTTCATCACATCAGGTAATGAGGTCCGTCTTTGTTTCATTCGTAGTTCCGTACAAGTTGCTGATGGGAAGTCTTGCGGTCGTTCGATAATAAGGCTCCGTAGATGTCGATTAGAGAGCTTTGAGAGAGCCATCTGGTCACATTTATCTCCCGAAAATGCAAGCGTTCCGCAGGATAAAGTAGCAAAATATCAGCCCTGAACATAATTCGAACATTTATTCCCCCGATACAGGTACCAGTCGTGAACTGGTGGGTTTTTCTGTAATGTTTGGTTACACTTAAGGGAAACTCCCTGAAGATTTCATCATAAAGTGATATATCGTAGGCATGGAGCAATATAATAGAAGTTACATTAACTGGATAACAACAATTAGTGCGATCGGAGGATTTCATAAAATTCGGATCCCTCCATTTATAACCAAGTTATGTAAAAGAATATTCATTAAAAAGGACTTATGTGTTCTTGATTTACATAAGGTTATTATGGCTCCCGTCTACCAACCATTTTAATTGCGTGAACGAAATGTTAATCCTATGGATATATACTCTACCATCCTCAAAGTTTTTGCTTTTTTGTTTATTTAAATACTAAAAAGTGCATCCAAAAGAGCAAAAAATAATGAAGGTTTCCGCATACTTACATTTTCCATTCGATTTTTAAAAATATTTTTATTCCTATTTTAATTATTCGTTTGCGATCTTTTGGTTTTCCGATCTTTAAAATTGTTCTAAAATATTTTCACAAATCGGAGGGAAAATGTAAAGCCGCAATTATTAATTTAAAATATTCTTAGCTTAAAAATTATATTTTCAATGGAGTTTACGCCTTTTTTCTCAGGTGACATGAACAGATAAATGTTATTGATTATGCAATTGATTTTTTTTTAATTTTATTTTAGAATGTTTGTATAACATCAAACAGAATGGTACGTTTCATAGCGTTCTCTATCTCTCGCTCACTTCAATTGTATACTAAATAATCCTCACAAAAATCATATCTTATTTTATTTATTGAAATTCTATTCTGTATAATCCTGATTCACATTCAATTTTTATTTAATGCTTAAAAATTTGGGAAGCTATTCTAATAAGAATGCTGGAAATATCCACTCTCATTCCCAAGATTATAGTGAATGCAAAAGAACAGGAAATCTTGAGTTTTAAGTTACTCTTTTGTGATAAATTTCCTTGTAAATTAAAAAAAAAAAAAAAAAATTATATAAAATTTTATCCAAGTTTCCTCCATTTTTTAATTCATCAAAATAAGTAATGAATTTTCTTAACTGTTATTTACAATAATAAAGGAATTCAGGGTGCAAAAAATATTAATTAAATACAATTTATCAAAAAAAAATTTTTTTATGGATTCTCGTTTTCAACTATAGTAGTAAACAAATGAATGGTAATTAATCTCTCATTTGTGCTTACCTAATCGTTCAATCAACTTGATTCTATCTATATCAATGATGCTTATACAATACTTTTTTTCCTCTATTCGCGAACTACAGAAATCCACATTTACATATGGATAATAACTTATTGTTTGCTTAAATTTTAATATTTGATTGAATAATTGTATTTTCTTAAAAGTTAGTGTCTGTGGTGGTTAAATGTGTTCTTTGCTCGGAATATATATCTATATATATTTTATGACGCTGCAAGTAGAATTAGGAATTATTTAATAATTACCATAGTAACAAATTATTTGGTAACTAAATTAAGTTTAGAAGTACCAACTTTTTTTTTTCTTTTATATCCAGTCGAGTCTAAAATTCGTGAAAATTTTATAATTTTAAACGTTTTTTAAATTATTAACGAAGGTTATCAGGATTAGGTAAAACTGAAATGATATTGCTCATGCTAAAGTACTTTTTCTGAAAGGAGATTGCAAGTAACTATATAAAAATTGCAAAATAAATAAAATTATTCTGTAATATTATTGAAAAGAAACACTTGAAGCAAAAAATGCTCCTCTTTTAATATTTTGAAAAGCTACAAAGTATTACTCTTTTTTTTTAAAAAAAAAAATCAAGGTTTTTGAAATAGTAAATTACTCGCCGCATCGAGCATTCATACTCTTAAATACGCTTGATTTTCGATAGTTTATTTGAGCGATCTGTGAAATTAGATAGCCACCGCCCCCGCCCGCCGCGAAATAATAATAATAGTAATAATGCAAAAGCTATAATAATAGTAAATAATAATACTACTAATAATAGTAATTGTTAATGTTTCGAAAAGTAAAGATAATTTTCCTCTTCCTTCTCTCAGTAAAAAAAAAAAAAGTAAATGTTCAGCTCATGGTGTAATGAGTTCATTTAAACCTCTAACCGACAAGATTAAAGTTTCTCATTCATTAAATAGAATGACATTCACATCCAAAATTAATTAGAAATATCAACATTCTGGATGCTATAGTTAAGTTAAATAAAAAAAATAGGCATATGAATTAAATGAACGGAGGAAACATCCTCACATATTTCCGTAAATTTAGTTTGAAAAAATCTTAAGCATCAGAAACTGATTCAGACAAAGATTAGGAATCACATTTTCTTGCATTTTGGTGAGACAAACTTTACAGAAAATAGGTTTTTTTTATTCCCAGTTTCATGCTCCAAAATGTTTAAGTAATCCTCATTTTTTAAAATTAAAATTAATGATAGTCATATTTTAACTTTGAGGTATATTTATGAATAGACTTATGCAAAATAATCACATTTATAAATATAAGAAAATATCTATGAACAAATAATTTTCATTAGTTGTATTAACATTACATTGAGAATCAGGAGTAGGAGGAGAAAAAGGGAAAAAAATTTAAGATAGCAAAAAATAACGAGGGTCCTATGTAGACACAGACAAAACTTAAAATTTAACTGCAAAATGGTAAGTTTTTGACGCTTTCTGAGTGAATTTGGAAACAGAAGCAAAATTTGACAGTTTATATATACTTTACTGAGTAGTAGTTTAAATAATGATGTGTAATGATTTTTTTTTTAAATTTTGATACAGATTTTATCAAAGGAACTATATTACTCGCGTATTACAACTAACCTTAAGTATTTCGAGAATTCAAAAAGGATCAGTGATAATTCATTAAAATGTACGACTTGTTTAAAATAAACACCAAATAATGATAATTTGCCAAAATCCAACCAGTGAGGCTACTCAAGGCTTTGTTTTATACCTCATGATATACAAAACACACACACATGCAAGGAAACATTAAAAAATACTCTTTTTGATTACTTTTGCTTAAGAACATTTAGTTAGAAGTTCAATGTAATACAATTAATTCTATTATACAGAAACAAAGATGTACAATACAAAATAAATTTCTCGGAATCTAACAACCATTCCGCGATACATGTCTGCCTTTTGCACATATTTCCACAAAGTAAATTACTTAATAACTAAAGAAATGAAAGGAAAGGTAATTAGGTGATAAGCCAACATGACTTATACAAATGTTTTATTTATATTTTTGTTTAGGCGGATAAAAAGAAATAAAAAGCTAACTCTTCCATCTAGAAAGGGAGTTACCTCCTTCCATTTCCATTGAATACAACTTGCATAAAATTTACAGGCATTTATATATTTAATAAAAAAAAATGCAGAGAACTTATAAAAATAGCAATCCATACACTGAACATAATTATAATTCCAAAAACTGAATTTAATAAACTTTTTAAGAATCTAAATATTTTAATCCAAACTTCTCATAATTTTCACATAAATATCGTACCATATCTAAATTTTGTGAGAATTTATTAGAAAATAATTATGCTCACTATATAGGAAATAGCTTCATGTCATAATGTGGAAAATTCCAGTACAATGAATAGAGTAGATTCTCGGGATATTGTATCAGAATCCTAAAAAAACACACATTTTGAGAAAAACACTAATAAATATATTTTTCTCTTTGATATAGCTCGTTTGCATACCGCTACAAAATTCAATTTTAGAACGTCAATTTATCAAATTCTCATAAATAATACATCTATGTATTTCGCGAAACACCCTCTATTTTTTAACAGTATTTTTTTTTTTTTTAAAAAAAAAAAAAAATACGAATTTCGAAGCATTTTAGCATCTCTGTTACTTCAATAGAAAAAGTCAAGTTGAAGAGCATGTCAATGCAGATATGCTATTGTAATAAAAAATGTGTCAACGAGGGTAGACGGAGGATGATGCAAACGATGCAACTGTACAAAATCTTACGATCTCGCATGATGTAGATTTTATGAACTAAATTCTTTTTTCTTTTCATTATTCACTGTTGTGTCAATTTTCTAATCAAAATTTTGTTTTTATCCTTAAAATTAAAACTCATATTTCATTGGAAGAATACTTGGACTAATTTTCAAAAAGTGTAACAGTAACATTTTTTTTTTTTTTTTTTTTTTTTGCGTTAATTAAAAGAAATTGCAATAATCTTTAAAGAAAGCATGTTTTGTTTTGGTACCAAACATAAAATTTCTCTATTTTTATGTCCTAAAACAATTTTTTTTTTAAAATCAGTATTAAAAATTTTGAAAAGTGACTGTGAGATTTGAATTAGGTATGATCCAAAAACTTGAAACCAAAACTCAGAAAACTATTAAAAAAAAAAAAAAAAAAAAAAAAAAAAAAAAAAAAAAAAAAAAA
>BMAW01053664.1:905595-920741 GCA_019974015.1 Nephila pilipes
GATATCGTAAAATATTAGTTATTATGAATATATATCCAGGGTGTTAATTGAACCTTATATACAAATGTTGTTATTAACAACTACTAATGTAGATTTGTTCAAGAAGCCGTAGATTGAAGTAACCCTCAGTATGGAGCTCAGCCTGCTAAGTTCTACAATGATGACGTTTCGGACAGTAACTATATAAGAGAAGTCTTAAGAATAATAAACAAAGGAAGTGTATCTCTGTTATTTTTAGTAATAATTAAAATTTTACGATGCACTTTCGCATATATATATATATATGTGTGTGTGTGTGTGTGTGTGTGTGTGTGTGTGAGAGAGAGAGAGAGAGAGAGAGAGAGAGAGAGAGAGAGAGACATAAATTTATCACTTGTCATATTATTCAATATATCAAACTGAAAAATTTTCTTCTATATTAAAAAATACTGATATCCTCTCTCAAGTAATGTGTGTAAGAAGTCATCTAGATTCCCTTTTTTCTGCCGACTAAACACAAATTTTAAGGGTTTTTCCCGTTTTCCGCAGCACCTATATAAGCTATCTGCGTAGTTAAACATTCTCTTCCTTCTGTTTCTCTGGCGGTGCAAGCCATCCAGCTACGGGCCTTTCTTTCGTCATGACTGGACAATATTATAAAAATTATAATTTGCTTTAAAATATTCAAAATTACCATCAGCATGATTTAATAAATAACTTAGACTGAGATATTAAACTTAAACGATTGTCATTTATTTATTTTATTTCATCGATAATTTCATAACATTACCTAACATGTTTCACACACACACATATGTATATATAACTTTACTGGACGTGTAAAAATGGTTCGGGGGGGAAGAATTCAGGGTTGTAATGAGAACATCAATTCAGAAAAAGTATGTTTATTCTTTTGGAGGAGAGAGAGGCATTTTTACATACAGATAATGAACACCGCCAGATTTCATGAGTTGTAGCATACACATTTTGACTTGATGATCAGCGTGGATTCGGCCATCGTGACCGAAGCGAAAGAGAGACATTAAATTTTGCCTTGTGTCGAATTTATATGGAAAAATTTCTTTATATCATGTGGCTCTCACGGGGTATTTTATAGAAACTTATGCCTCAGACACAGAGTTTGGTAGAGTTTATCTCTTCAGGTGTGCGATCTCGGGAAAGTTGATTTAGCAGATTTTACGAGCACGTTATCACATAAATTAAAAGATAATTTGGAATCATACCAGAAAATAAGAATGAACTCTCTACTAGGAGTTATAGATTGGGAAAATATTGGAAATTTAAATTATTTTTTAAGTGAAATCATTATATATATATATATATTCCAGTTCAATTTAGAATAACGAGGCCAATAATTCATTAGAATTTTTCGTAAATAATCGCAAGACTAAACAGAGTATATCTAAAGTTTATTACAACCCGTAGACTTAAAATTTTCTTGGAATGTTTATTTATTTGTTTCTTATATTTAAGAAACAAATAAATTAATTAATTAGATAACAGATGAAAAAAATCGCAACGCATAAAATTCAGCACATTATTCATTTTACTTTAACGTGATCTTTGTGGGGATAAACTGTTCAATAATTTGCCGTGGTGACATGCTTGACTTATAAAATACTTACTTTTAAAATATTGTTTTAATAAAAAAGTCAAATCAAAAATTTAATATTTTATAACTTACCGATTGATATATTATCTATTTATATTAAATAAAACTTTAGAAGATTATCGAAAATAGGGTTAAATTATACAAATGTTTTGGTACTTATCTATTAAAGCGGCGCCCGCCAAATTACGATTTCAGAAAATCGCCAAGCAGTAAGATTTATCGCCATGTTTGGTAGTAAACTCCTAAGATTGCAGTCTTAAAGTAACAGCACTTCATCATTTTAGTAAAATATCGATTGTCTGTTAACGTAACTGATTTCGTATTTTTTTTTTAAATACCTATTTTGTTGCCTTTGAAAATGTCGTCAACAATTTTCAATTTACAAAACAGCGAAATGGATGAAAGTTTCACACATTTCACGGTGAACCATAAGCACAATTTTGTAGATCCGTCAACGGGAGTTCACACGGTAAATGTTAAAAGAATGTGGTGTTCCACAAAGTGGCGTAACAAGAAACAGCATGGCACGGTTAGGCATCATCTAGAATCGTATCTTGCAGAATTTATGTAGAGGAAATATGTAGCTAAAAAAAAAGCTTTCTATAAAATAGTGAACGCAATTTCGGAAATATGGCCTTTAATGTTTATTGATGTTCTAAATGTTATGTAAATATTAATATTAAACATCTAAATTTTTATAGTTCTTATTGGGATGAGATTTATCATTAAACATCTAAAAGATTATTAAATAAAAATATTATTTAAAAAAGTTTTATATTATTTATTGGTGTGTTATTTGTTTTCCTACATTTCAATTTCGCACTCCGCTTACTTGGCGCTTTTAACTAGCTTGGCGACATTGACGTTTTCTTAATTTGGCGGGCGCCGCTTTAATAGACAAGTACCAATGTTTTGAATAGTGAGGTATCCACTTTTGTCTCTTAGGCCTTAAAACATTTGAAAAATTTCTATTGAAATTTAGACCTTATTTCTTATCAGGCTTAATGAAGAAAATAGCCTTTGAAAATCATTCTTCTTTTTAGTAACACTCTATAATATTTCTATTAATGAATAAATAGTTAAATGACTCGCAATTCTAGGAAGTATGAACACAATCCATCTCAAAAGTTTTTGTCTAAATTCGGAAATATTTCCTTTTTAAGCCTTTTGATAATAAACTAATAATCGAAACATTTTAACTAAAACTATTCACCTAAAAGCCATCGACAGCTGCTTTCAATTGTACCCATTTATAATATACAAAACGTGGAAAAGTTTGATTCATCCCCATAGAACTACCAAAAGCAAAAACGACATAATCGTACAAAAAGAAAACATATTCTAATCAAAAAAGCTCCTCTCTATTTGAGTATCATCCGAAATTGCGTGTAACTGATTCTCCTGGTTTCACCAATGCCGCCCGTGAATAAAATTGTCATTGCAACCAGACACAATTCAACATACTAAGCGAGCATTCTTTTTTTCTTTCTATATTTCTGTTTATTTTACTTTTTTTTTCTTTTCAATTATTCTCCCGGCATACCAAAGTCCTCGCCCAACAAAAAGTGGATCATCGTTTTCATGTAATGTGTCAGTATTCAATTCTACGAACAAGGCTTTCCATTGTCCGGCCAGCCAGACAAAGAGGGGACCGCGGTCTGATTCTTTTCATTCGAAACTTCCCAAATGATGCGTGTTTTAGAGGCGAGTGGACAAAAATTTGAGAGTCAATTGGACACCTGTTTATCGGCGACAATTGTTATTATGATTCCTCACTTCGCTATTTGGGGTTGTACAGGAAACATAGCAGGATCGACATTAATTATTCATCGTGTGGCGATAACTATTCCTTCAATATGACAAAATAAAGTATGGGTAAAAATAAAATAAATTTCACCACGGCCAGTGACATTTTAAAGATCAATGGACGGTATTAAATAGAAATTTGAGAATAATAGAATTATTATCGTGAGGTGTTTGGGGCAAAAAATTTAATTTAATATACTTTTTTTTTTAAAAAAAAAAAGTATATAAATTCGTAAAATTTTAATGGAAAAACAGATAACGCAAAAACAAAGCGAATTCAGTTTTGTGAAAATGACAAGCAACCGCAAACATAAGATTAATGTTAAGATTTGTAGGGACTTCGTCTGCTTTCTCGTAAAATGATAGAATAGAGCCAAAATTGGAGCACTTTTACCGATAACAAAATGCTCAAACATTAATTTTGTATTCTGACTTCGCTCCTGTTACAAAACTCAGAACCAAACAGATCTGATAGTATAACTTTTAACTCATGACATTGTTAAATTAAAAGTTTTCACTAATCTCAGGAACTTTACTGTAATTTGAATCGCATAAGATTACGATTTCCTTCCAACCAAAATGAAACGTGATTTAAATTAGATGAAGATAGAAGTGAAGTGAATTAAATTAGAAATAATGATATATATATGAAATAGAATTGAAGGAAATGAGGGGGGAGGACAGAGGACTTGCTAATCTTTAGATTCAAACATCTTAATTTGTTTTGTGTGAGTGGGGGAGGGGATTGAAGCGAATTCTACTTAAAGTATTAAAATAAAAGGACTGGTTGTATATGTGAAGTGACTGAATCAGAACAATTGAATTGGTAAGCTAAGAATTTATTTGTTGATTCTAATTTAGAATGGACGCATTGAGTGAGATTTGAGAGAGTGACTTTATCTAACCTCCATTGATAAATAAAGTATTTTATCTTGTTCTTACGTTTCTTCAATTGGAGTCTTGTATTTGACAACTGTTTAATTAAAAAGAACAATGGCCGTTGAATTAAATAACGAAGGGCAGTCGTCACAATCTCTTTTGAAGATATTAGTTACGTTCATGACAAACTATAGTGATTTTATAGAAAAACAGAGACGGCAAAGCTCAGTTTTATCGGCATGCAAAATGCTTTAAAACTTATAAAGTTCCAAACGATAGATTATCTTAATTGATAGTCTCTTTAGAAATAATGCGATAAAGACATAAGTATATAAGTCATGAATGCTATAAATAAAAATATTCAATTAAAACAATAGAAAATAACAATGAGAAAAATTATTCTTAATTTTCAATAATCCGGATTCGAAATAGTGTCATTAATTTTTATAACGATGAATCTAAAATGAAACATACCTAAAGAGCAATACCTTTGTTAAGTTTTTACTAATATTATTATTAATGTCTTTCGTAACAACAATAACTGTCTACCAAAAGAGAAAAAAAAAATTAATGGCATATATTACAAGCAAAACTGAAATATTTTCCAAATAACTGACTTTATATTAACTTTTAAAATTTGTTAAAGTAATTCTAAAAAAATATCAACTCACCAGAAAATCACACGCTTATACAGTTATTTTCACCATAATTGAATCCCTAGGAAACAGGCATAAGTACAAATGCATAAAATATGAAATTTTCAAATCTTGGTTAAAAAATCTGAATATTGAATAATTGAAAGTATAATTATTAAATTATAATTAAATTTCTCTATATGAATAAATAACATATAACGATCTTGATATGTAATTAAGAAATTTGCCTCATCTAAACAGTAATAATTTCCGGTATTTTAAATAATGTTTATAATATGTAATGTAAATAATGCTCCATAATTGCAAGTGTACTTTAAATAACACTTGCAATTATGGAGCGTTATTTACAATTAGAAGTGAATAAGAATATTACACAAAGGAAACTAGAGCAATAATTGTTTTCAAATTAAAAAATTAAAACAATACCAGAAATAATTGCAAAACTTTAAAACATTATTTTTATCAAAAGTCTATTGCAATATATTTTCTTATTTAAGAGAGATAAAAATTACTAATAGAAATGCTTGTATAAAAGCATATAAATAGTTATATTTTAGTTTTAATGAATATGCAATGAAACACTAACATTCAAATTCACAAATCTATTAGATGTTACAAACTTATACGGGATGTCGAGAAATTCAAAACCTTTAAACTTTCATAGCACATTATTATTTCTTAAATTTTGAATCTTCTCAAAGAAAAAAAATAAGACTACATCTCAAAAAACAGAATGAAAAATTGTTGAACTTACATTGACACCAAGAAAAATGTAATTTTTTTCCTAAGTCATTATAGCTTCCCATCTTAATTGTTAAAATAACCGAAACATTTCACGGTTAACGGGAAAAGAAAGCGAAAGTTTGATTATCAGAAAATGCTTTAAATTCACCAATTTTTTTAACAAAATATGATGGTACATTAAGTAATTTCATCGTGTTTAAAATTACTGTTTAAATTCGTCGCGATATGAAAACAATTATTTGTAATATAGTTTATAACAGTTACCACTGTTTTTCAAATATATTAATTCGATATTATATATAAATACAAAATACGAATTTTTATTCAGTAAATGAAAAACGAAAATCAACAGTTAAATAATTCACAATTAATATCTCTTATAAGAATCCTCATATATTTTTAAAATGAATTTATTGAATATAATCTGAAGATGTTTTCAATTATTTTTTCAGTAGTTTAACAATATAGCTTATATTGCAAAATCCAGCGAAGACTTCAGAAGATAATTTCATATATTTTCTAATTAGATTCTTTTGTATAATTTCAGGGCTTAGAAGCTAGGGGCTTGGGCATCCATCAAGGACAGCCAAGCTACTTACCAGCGTATAACGGAATCTTCAGCATTCATGCTCTCAATTTCACTCCGGCAGCCATTGACAAAACAGAAAATTATCTTCACGTAGACAATCATGACACAATCCTGGGATACTCTGCTAATGCCTCTTTGGAGAACCTGGTTGCGACAGACCAGTCGCCAACTACTTTGAATGAAAAAAACGAGATCCAAAGCCAGCCAACCGACGAACTGAACCATGATGTTGATGATGGCACAGATATAAACGAAGTAGATTCCTCCAGCAGCAACAAGGATAATACTCCAGATGCAGAAGAAATCGCAACGTTTCCTCAAATACAAGTAGTCACCAAAACTATTACCGAAGAAACGTTCGAGCCATCCACGACAACAACCGAAGAAGCGCCGATAACAGAACCGGAGCAAACGCAAGAAGACGTTGTGACAAAACTCCAAACTTCTACGTTGAATGACAACCTCAGACTGACACACTCCAATGAAAGCGAGACCTTACTCTCGGGTTCGGAAGACAATCCGGTAGAAGCAGAAGAAAAGCAAGACGTTTTTGATCGCTTTATAGAACCCATACAGAATGTTTGGCAAGATTTTGTCGGGAAGTTGAAAATGAGCGTGCTGGAAGTGTGGAAGTCTATTTCTCAACATTTGATGGAGCGGTTGGAAACCTTTGCTACAACTTCTTAAAAAGCGTTCGGAGGTTTAAAAAATAGAAATAAACACAAGTTGGCTTTTTTTCTCTGTCTTCAGGTTTAAAACACCTAGCAATTCCATTTCTGATTTTGGGCACTGGGTACCTGAAACTTTACAAAACCGCTGGACGCGTTTTGATGTACTTCAAATCCAAATCCTTCATCTTTACTTTCATAATACAAATAAGTCTAAAAATTTTGCTACATACGAATTTCTTGATGCTTTCTCTCTGTCCGATCAATCAGATAAGGATAAATTACACAAGTAAAAGAATAAATCTACCACTTGGTATAGATATAGCGTAGTAGTACTAAGAACCTAATTTTTAAAAATTGTAGGTTGTGATTCAAAAGAATTTTTTTTTCGGGTAGTAGAACTAAAATCTAAATTTGTTAAAAATTTTAGGTAGAATTTTTTTTTTTTTTCAGAAACCAATTTCTATTATATATTAATTCTTCAAAATGAAAAGTACATTTTATTAGTTTGTAAAACGAGAAATATCTTGCGGAATGGGAAGAAACTGAGAGCAAAGATATTTTAGAAGATTCAAAATAATATTAAAATTTTACTTCAAAAATTCTCAACTGTAGAACAAAGATGTTTTAACAATTACTTCAAAATTCCCTGATATGATAAGATACTAAATTTCATGAATTATTATGAATGATTAGAAGAATTTATAAATACTGAATTCAAAATTATTTAAGTCTGATGTGTATTTTTTAAGGTATACTGTTTTGTTAAATAAATATTTTAATTTTATTTTAACTAGATCAACATTTAAAATTTTTAAAATTTAATAGAACATTTTTAAAAGGAGCCTAGAATTGTGGCAATAAAATATTTTGTTAAAATGTCCTTAGAATTTTAAGGTGATTATCAAAGTTTAATATAAAGAAAAATTCAGTTAAAGATTGCAAGCCGATAACATTATTCGAAATAATGGGGAATTCTGTGATTAAATCTTGAAGCTTTAGGCATAACATTTATTAATGATATTTCTTGTCAATTCAAAGATAATTAGAATTCTTCATTTTTTGAGCATTTTCTGAGTTTGTTGCAACAATCAGTCTCATTGGGTGTATTCTTAAATCCACAACCCCAGCAAACCATTTCGTATGTGGATTCTTTCCTGTGATTCGGAAGCATATTGAATGAATAATTTTTTTCTTATAATATTCAAAACGCAGGGGAATATTTTTCAAAATGAAAAGAGAATTTCACTACATTTCGAAAAAAAGTAGTGAAGTACTTTTCTTCTACAGATTGAAAAACTGACTTAATGTCATGATTTTATTGTGAATATAGTTGAAATCATAAAATACTATCTCGCCAATATAATTTTAAAAAATTAATAAGATATTTAACTCCTCATCTTATAATAATTCTTTTCTTTTTAATTTTTTTTTGTCATTAGTAAATGTAGAATTCACAGAATTTTATGTACGCCTAATGCGATTTGCAGTCAAAAGTGTATTACCGTACCATTTTTCCCCCTGCAGTATGTATTAGGCTTCTGAACGTAAATTAATATTCAAGAAAAAATTCAGTAAAATATCTTATTTTAGCACGTTGGTTTAAATTTCATTTTATAAGCAAATATTGAAGGGGGAAATTTATTTTTATAAATAAAAACTCTTCGCTATTCCATATATGTAAATCTAACCATGTCCAGTTTCGTTCAGTTTTGGACCAAGGTACCAGCTTTGATATCACACTGATCCCGTACAGTTAAATCAAGGAACAACTCTATCAAACAACAGAAGATAAGTAATTATTATTTATAAGATAAAAACGCTTGGCTCAGATAAAAAGTTATGCTGCTTGAAAGAATTAGTGATTCAAGACTTAAAACTGTTGAAAAACAAAACTTATAAATAAAATGGCTGATTATATCAAATGATTGCTTAACAAATTATTTTTCTGGAGATTTTTAAAAAGAATTTGATTTTTTGAATTTGTAATAAATTCAGTATTATTTTGGATTCTCCCCCCCCCCCCCAGTTTGTTGCTTAAAATAAAATACAATTATTTGATTTTAAAGAAAATCAGAAAAGAAATATTGGTATTTCTAATATCTTTAATGTATTACATATATTAAAACAATTTTCCAATTATAAATGAAACAAAAACTTATAAGAGAAACTAAAAAATAATTCTTTTTTGCCAATTTAAATATCTAAAAATCATTACTTCAATAAAGTAAAAACTTCCGAAACTAAACAAATAACTCTAAATGAAATACAATATTAGAGTTTAAAAATATAAATAAAAACTTATCTAGAATTTTAAGAACTTACTTGAAATATTTTTTAAAAAATAATATATAATTCGAGCTTTAAGACATTTTTCAAAAC
This sequence comes from Nephila pilipes, assembly GCA_019974015.1. Lineage (NCBI taxonomy): Eukaryota > Metazoa > Arthropoda > Arachnida > Araneae > Nephilidae > Nephila > Nephila pilipes. The sequence goes on from BMAW01053664.1 coordinate 914,932, forward strand.
TTCGGCGAGTTAATTCTCATTGTTTATTACATATTTTTTTCTAAAACACATTTTTCTTAAAAATATCAAAAATTAATTATATTTTAAAAAATGAATGTATACATTATATATCAAAATTATTTACATTTATTACAACTGAAAGTCATGAGAAAGAAGTCAATGGAGAATCTGAAATATAAGTTACCTCCTACATAACACAGATTTAGAAAATTTTGCTTATTTAAAATATTAAATTTGTTGTGTGAACAAATTACATCAAACTAATACCCCAAGTATAAAAATACTTTGTTCACGTTTGGATGGTATTCAAGAATTCATAAAAGTTGTACAAAATTTTTACTTGAAGCTTTATTAAAAATAAACACTGATTTAAAATGTTTAATTTATTACATTTTATATTAATATTTATAGAATTTTTTTATATCTTTATAGAAACAAGAGTGTGTAATATTTTCTCTGTTAGAATGCTATTATGTTAAAAATATATCAGCATTGAAACTGAATAATTCACCCCGATTGAAAATAATAATTTGTTAAGAATTTAAGCGGGATTGTAAAATAAACTGTTAAAATTTCATTACAATATAAAATATTACATTGTGTAAAATATAGGTATATATAAAGCTTATATAATAATAATTGTTTTTCTGAATTCGTATAAAAACATATGTGATTTGTGTATTCGTACTTTCTGGAACAGATTTGTGTACTAATACACTTCAATTTAAAACTTATGTATTTATATTTATCAGAGAGAAATCTTGTATCTCGTCGTGATCATTATAAATTTTTAATATAGTCTGTTGATTGCATTTCTTAAATTCTATGTATCTGAAAGGCTGATGTTTAATTTCATTTATTCTATCTATTAAAGTTAATGTAAATACATAAGCATTTTTTTAAAAAATTTTAAACTATAAAAATAATTAATAACTTAATATGCCTTTTTCTTCATTTCCAACTCAATATTCTTTATTATCATTCTAGATTTTCTTTTTTAACAATACTCTATTTATTTATATATTTGTATTTAATGCATATTTATTGCTTTTTTTTTAAATCAAATAGTTTTGCTTAAATAGTTAATGTCTATTATTTAATAACGGAGGAGAAATTTTTTTAGAAACTTTTGTATGAACATATGTATTGTAATTTGTTGTTGTATGATGCGAAAATAAAGACGACATTGAATATATGACTGTGATTTCGATATACGTTTATGGTTTCTGTGATAAAGAGAATGAAAAATTCGATATGCGAATAACACATAGCTCTCGGAATAGAATGTCACACAACTAGTGATGATAAAAGAGATAGAGCTGAGTATAATGGCTTACTTATATGATTCCTATTAATGCAATATTAGAATTGGAAAACTAATTTTGCATTCTGATATTGTTCTTTATATGGTGTGAAAACATTATATTCTTAGTATTAGCGTCTTAAAACGCAGGTGTAGTTTTTATTGTGCTGTAATTTTTAAATACTTGTATATGTAATTCGCATGTAATAAAAAGAAATAATATATATTGTCTCGAACTTCAATTCATTCTTAAATCTGTTTTTTTCCCTCTAGATTATATCTTTTTTTACTGAAAATCGTTAATATCAACCAACTTGAATTGATTAGCTGTAATGTAAAATGAAACTTTTGAGTTAAAAAAAAAGAGAATCTCTCTTTTAGGGTTTTTTGAAAAACCTATTAATGTATGATATAGAAATAACTGATATGAAGTAATGAATCTTTTCCCCCCGATTATTTGATAATGAGATTCATTCATTGAGCACAAAAACGTCTAAGTAATTACTTTAAAATATATCATCAGACTCTATTGAGACAATGCAAACTAATTCAAATCTGTTGATATAGAAATATATTGATTTGCAGTTCACAAAAATAGGCTAATGTAGCTATTTAAAAAATGAAATAAACCTATTTTGGAAACATTGAACAAACCAATCATGTGAAATTACATAAATCAATTACGTGAAAAAAATACAAAAATCAATTACGTGAAAAAAATACAAAAATATGTAAATAAAAGTTTTAAAAAAATGATTTGATAGACATTTTAATATCAAAAGTAATGCAATAAAGAAATCTTCATTGATAAAAAAGAAAATACTTCAAACTCTATTTTCGAATGGAGGTATCTTGTTTTCTACTTCTTTTCATGGGAGATTGACATTCTATTTAAGTAACGACTTTCGAATTTAAAAAAACAACTATATTAGTCATCAAGAAGACAAATCTGCTTGAATTTAAAATATCATGGGATCTGAATCAACTAAAAACATCTCTATAGAATATACAAGTGAACCAGCAATAATTTTTCAATAAAAATAAAATTAGATTCTTTAAGTTTCAGAGATTAACAGTTTTAAATTTTAAATATTTTAGGACGAAATTATATATCGTAACTATAATAAAAAGGTACACGAAAAATTTCAGTATTGTAAAAGATAAAAAAAAAAAAAAAAATTAGGACCTAAGAAAAACAGAAATGGATATCATTGCAATTCAAGTATCTGCTTCAGGCTTAGAATTGAATTGCTGGGTTAGTTAGTTAATGAAACTAATTATGAAAAAACATGGTGGAAGCAAGTTTGAACATAAGAAACGTAACTAAACTTACGAAAAAAATTACTTTATAGCAGAGATAAACATATTATAAAGATGAATTTTTTAGAATTTTATAAAAAGAGTAGTGAAGTATTTAATTTTAAAAAAAAGAGCGGAAATTCTACATTATTTAAGCTATAATATTCAAAAACTATTATTATGATGATAGCAACACATTTGATTACAGGAGAAGAAAAAAATTATTATTAATGTGCTGGAAAAAAGTATAGAACTGTAAAATTACTTCTTGCTCACCTAATTTTCTTTATGAAAATGTTTTTTTTTAAGAAATTAATTAGGTAATCGTGATTTAAGAAATAATCAAAAAATTTCTCAATATTTTAAAATTTGTTATGCTTTTGGGTAATTAAGTTATTATTACGACGTAAATAATTAAGAATAATATTTCTATAAAAAGATTAACTAATATCAATGTTTCCAGGATGGGATTTTAATAATATGAATATATAAGAGAAAGTCGGTATTATTGTTACTGTCATTTGTAGGAATTACATTTAAATAATTTGGATGAAGTGCAAAATTAGATTTAAAATCTCAATTTTTACTAAAGATAATTAGGTTATTTATGTAACAATTTTTATATAAAAATATGCGCTATTGATATGGTTTAGTTCATAAGAGTGTGAACAAAGATTTGCTAGGCTATAACTAGCTCGCCTTTCTTCGGGTAATCGTGTGAATTGTTTATAATGTTTTGTGTGAAATGAAATATATTTTTCTTGCAATGTAGGGCGAACTAGTATATTAAATTTTTCAGTTTTTATGATATTTAAATTGCAAAAGTACTTTTTTTTTTCTCTTTTGAATGGAATTGACAAGATCTTAAAATTGAAACTCTTCAGAGAGAATTTTTTTTTTTTTTCACGTGTTTAAAAATATCTCTACTATTTTTAATTGTGGCCGTAATAGTTAGGTTAGTAATGATATCATGTAATATGGACTATATAGAATTTTGCCTGATAAAGTAATACATATTTTAAATCAATTTGTTACTGGACAAAATTTTAAAATATTTTTATGTAGTTTAAGTGTTATAAGATGTGACGAAATTTCGTATCAGTTTCTTGAATTTTAAGTCTTTTATAGAAAGCTATGAGTTGTTTAGTAATTTCCAACTCGTTACACTTTGTTTTATGAAAAGCATTATTGTCTTGAAAATATTTATTAGGTATTTTAGTTTAGTAAAATTTGCAAATACTAGCATATTTTCAGGTACTTTTTCTACATAACTAATCAGAAAATTTATAAATATATCGTTTTTTTTTTTTTTTTAAAAAAAAATCTGTTTTATGTTCAGACTCACTTTTACAATTTTATAGGGTGGTCAATTTAAAAAAGTATACATTTATTTTTTGTGTTATCTACATCTATAATGTATATAGCAAGGCTTTTAACATAATTTCTTATTTAATATGTCTATATTTAATGTGCGGGCATCGTTTTTTTTTTTTTTTTCACTTTCTAAATGCAAAAAATCGTTTTTCAAACATAAATTCACGTGGACATCATTCGTAATTTTTAATCCGATTCTGCGTAAATGATTTAAGTAAATCGTCGGTTTCTTTCAATGTTTTTATAATTTTTTTAATTTTTATTTTTAAAACTCATTTCGTAAGATTATGAATAATAACAATAACAATCGTCTGTATGAACTAATTCTTTATTTTAATGAATTCCATAGGGTACCTGGTTTCAGCAAGACGGAACATTCCACACTATCAAAACCTAACAATGAAAGTGCTCAAGGAATTTTTTAATGACCGTTTAATTTCAACAGGCCTCTGACCACTAAGGTCATCAATTAGATTTTTTTTGTGAAGCTAACTCGAAGACAGGGTTTGCCAGAGAAGTCGATGCAAATTTCGATGATTTAAAACAAATCATACTGAAGAAATCTCGTCAATAACACCAACAATGTTGCGAAGTGTGTCAAAAAACTTGCTTCGACGTGTTCATGTTTGCTTTCAAAAAGTGGCAAAAAAAATTTGTATTGAGTTATATTTTTCAAAAATAAAATTATAACAGGATTAAGTAATATTGTGCATCTCCATTTTTTTTTTTTTTTTTTTAATGTTTTATCTCACAAATAAAGTTATAACAGTCCAACAGTGTTAGAAATTGTCTCCCACTCTTAAAAAAAGTTCAAATAATTATACTTCAGTGTTAAAATAATTGCCACATTCGTCAGATTCAAGGGTAATTAAAAAAAACCAACAGATACTCTTTTAAATTAATCATCCTGTAGAAAGGGAAAAATTATATAAATAGCTCAAAAATTGACTTAAGCATTTAGATATAAAGTCATATCGACATTAAAGGTAAATTGCGTTTCATTTAATACTTTTAATTGGAGTTATAGAATAAAATGAAATCAAACATATTCTACACTCCTAATGATTATAACGTGCCATACAGAGAGTTTTAAAAAAGAACCAATAACTTTCAGAATTTTGAATTTTGTAACTTAAATTCTAACTTATTTGATAACTTTTTATACAGCAAAATATTTTTAAACAGTAGCAGCTAATGTCCGCATAACCCAATAATCCCATAAATATTGCAAAGATTTATATGAACTTAAAATTTTCAATTATGTTTAAAACGAAAAGTAAATATTCAATAGGTAAAAAGTCAGATATAAAAAAATTATAAAGTATTACATATTTTAAACTAAGATTTATCTTAAAATCAGTTTTTATAATTTTTTTGTGATAAAAATGCATTTATAAGTTTTTTTTTTATCATTAATAAGTTCAAGTATGATACATCACAAAAAATAACGAAAGTGATTGCAAAAACTCGATAAATGTATTTTAAAATGCAATAAAATTACCCAATAAGAGTACAGAGAGAGAGTATGAAGAGAGAGAGGGTGCGGGGACATGTTTATAGAAAAGGCATTCCCCCAAATTTACAATTTTATTCTGATGGTATCTTAATTATTTTTTAAATGATATTCCTTTTTGCAATTTTTATAATTTGATAAAATTAAATCAATACTTGAACAGTTTTAAATTAGAGAAATAAGACTGATATTAATTATTATTTATTTTTTACCAAGTCGTAATTCTAAACAACAAAATTGTTTCTTTCTTCGTAGGATGATATGCCCTTTTCAGAACAAAGAAATAAAAACGTCGAGAAGATATACTCGACAGTTAGCAAT
>BMAW01053664.1:920841-938717 GCA_019974015.1 Nephila pilipes
CCCCCCCCCCCCCCCAATTAATTTCTGGGTATGGCTTTTGTGCTAACGTCCTTTTTTTTTCCTGCTAAGTTCTAAAAAAAATGGAATTATTCAAAATGAATAATAATGAAAGTAAAATAAGCGTACTTCCGAGCTCTAGGCTCCACAGAAGCAATTACTATTAAGAAAAGAAAATACCATCTTCAAATTCCTAATGTATTTTTTATTTTTACAAACAAGACATTCTGAAGTACGAAAATGTTACCAATGTTAACAAAAAGAATAAAAACAGATTATATATATGTGTGTGTGTGTGCCCTTTATTGACGCCATTTTCTCAAAACAAGATGTTAGCACATATTAATAATAAATGAGGTTTTTTTACACATAACGTTATTTCAAATTGTATTTTTGTTTCCAATGCGTACAACCGAACATACTATTGTGCTTTTTTCATAATATGTGCAGTAATTATGAGTACAAAGGGCGTTTCATAAAAACTGAGAGTAAAATCCTAAAAAAATATGAAATATATTCACAGCAAAAAATAAACCATTCTTTTTCAAAATACCTTCCTTCCAGTGATATGCAACGGTCCCATCGTTCAATCCACTTTTCCAAACAAGTAGAGAAGCGTTTTTCTGGAAGCTGCATCAACGAACCCTGAACTGCTGAAATAACGTCTGAATCTGCATTGAATTTTCTGCCACGGAGCTTTTCCTTCAACGTCGGAAGCAGCCTGAAATTGCATGGTGTGAGATCTGGATTGTAAGAGAGATGTGGCATGATTTTAATATTGTATTTACTAATATATTGCTGAACCGAAGTAGCGATATGCGGGAGAGCATTATCGTGATGTAATGTCCAATTCCCAACCAGTTCATGACGCTTTCTCGATATGTGTTGTCGCAAAATTTTCAAAACTGTAACATAATATTCACCATTCGCAGTAGTTTTGGGATGCATGGCATGCTGATAAATTCAATCTTTATGATCAAAGGAAATAATTATCATGACTTTTCCAGCAGATTTGGTTTTTTGGATTTTTCTTTCTTAGGTGGAAAATCAGGGTGTTTCAATTCATTTGTTGCGGACTAGGTAAGGGGATTCAAAATATATTTAAAAAAAAAGGGGGAGGGGGTGATAAAATTATATAAGTGTCATCAACTGATATTGCAGTCTTCAGGAAATTCGGATCATTTGGAAGCATCTGTTTTCACTCACAACATTGGTGAAATTCTTGTTTGCGTGTATTCTTCAGTAAGATGATGAGGGACCCATATGGAACAAATATTGCGAAGCTTTAAATTGTTGCGTAGAATGCAAAATATCAACGTTTTCGAAATGTTAGTTGATGTCACTATCTCCTCGTCATATGACATTCGCCAATTTTCTTGCAATTTTCTCCACGCAGTGTTAACATTTCGAACATTCACAACACTTTATGGTCGGCCAAGCTTAGGAGTTTGTTCTTCAGGCAAACATCCTTTTTTAAATCACCATGCCATCTAAAAATTATAAACTTACCAAAAACATTTGGCTTTGTAATCTTCTTTCATTAACTTAACTGTTTCTGGAGCCGTTTTGCCCATACGATAGCAAACTTTTTATGCTCAACTCATTTCGTTTTTAAAACGTTTTTCTGTATTTCACTTAGTGTGTGTGAGTCAGCAAATTTTTGATCGTTAATTTAACCAACTTTCCATTAAGCTAGAGCTCTGAAACTTTGGGAATCGTTCTTATTTGCCTAACAATGCAATATTTAGACATTTGCGACAAGTTTTAACTAATATTTCAATAACTTTTTTAATAAACTTTGCCACCATATAAAAACGTTGTTTTTTTATCTTGAATTATTTAACTCTGAATTACACTACTCTATTTCTGTAGGGCAAATAAAAACAGTTCTTCGAACAAGTGTGAAACTAGGAAAATAAAACAATCTGCTTCGTTTAGAATATTTATAAACGTTAAGTTAATATTTTAAAAAAATCACCTCCACATTTAGTTTCTAGTTTTGTGGTGTTGCCCCTAAGTAAAAAAAATAACTCGGTTCTTATATAATGCCCTTTGTACATAGATTGTGTTTTGTATTTTACGCATAATTTTTATAACACATTGGAAGGAAGATAGTGCTGAAAAATAAAATTCCTATTTACGACCAGTTCGACTTAAACTTGTTAGTTAAAATAACATTCGGTCGTAAGTCGAGGAGAACCTGTAAATATTTCAAGAAGTTAGTGTCGTATACAGCTCCCGAAATCCCACACCAGCGTGCCAGCAGAAAGAGGATCATACCAAAATAGCGTCCATAGTGATAGTAATGTTTTATTATATTTTATGCATGTAATGTGAAGCCCGGACTCGATTGGGGGCTCTCCGGTAATACAGACATATTTAATTATATTCGTAAAGATGACATTAGAATGAAAAACTAATTGCGTATAGTAATTATCGTAATATAAAACTCAGTTAATTAATCTTATCTCAGTACATTTTATACGAACTTCAATTTTAAGTGCATTGTGAGACTTGTATATTAAAACACAGGCAATACTGGCATTGAAGCCCTTTTCACAACAAAGAAATAAAAACGTCGAGAAGATATACTCGACAGTTAGCAATAAATATAACAATAGTATTCAAAATTCTATTAAAAATTTAATTCTACTGTAAATTAAAGGGAATGTACGTAAAATTACTAAAAATAAATCAGAAATTGTTAATTTAAAGAACTCGATGCATTTTTGATGTTATAAAATTACAGACATTGATTGAAACAGTGATTTTATGAAATTCATGACCCCATTTTCAAGAAATCAGAGGTCAATTCTAAAAGAAATAAAACAAAATTCTAGATTTATTGCTATAAAATTTGTAGTTGATTTAGAAGAAAGTTTTAAATTATAAGTGAATTATAAAAGTTTCAAATAAAGCCATTCTACTGAAGTGATGTAAGGAATACTCCTTTATCTCACGCATTTTTCTTCGTCATCAAAAAAAAAAAAAAAAAAAACGCGAGAAGATTAAGCGAAACACTTAATAAAATCACGTTACGCAAACGTTTGCTTTATATGATAGCATTTGATGAATAATACAAATTTTGTACATTAATTGAATCCTATGGACGAATTCTGTGGGGGAAATGCCTAGTGAAAAACACAGAATCTAAAAAACTTATATTAAATACTATTCAAAGGGCCTGCTGGCAACAATTGCCTGCAATTTAAAAGTGTAATGATTTAATGATATTTTCAAGTATTTGTATCCGATAATTTATCTAGTTTTACTGGAAAAACTATACTTCAATGCAAATACATAAAAGTAAACTTGGAAAATAATTGCTGAAATTCTGAATTTGTAAAATATATTCAATGTTTTATCAGGATAATGATCTTAAAATAACGCCTGGATGTTCGCTAAAAAACATTCTAATATTGTTCAAAAGTTATAAAAATTCAATATAAATATATGGGGTTAATTATAAAAATATTCGTGGAAATATATCTTTTCGTAAGTTCAAATGAAGACAGGTTTGATGAAAAAGATTTTATATATATATATATATATATATATATATATATATATATATAATTTTAGTATTAAAATTTCCAACTAAATATTAAGTGTTTACTATTCGTATCTTTGAACTAATGTCAAGTGGTTAAAGTGTGCGAATACTTCTGCAAGTTGATTTCCCTAGATGATTTTTTTTTTCTGAGTAAATATTTTTATTGAAATGAAAGTTTTGGATATATACTTGTTATTATAATAACAGTATAAAATAAATAAGTTATAATATATGTGAAAAATATTTATAAGTTGGTCTTTTAATGTTTAGTATTTATTTTTTACAATTGAATAACCCAAACACATATGTCCGAAAACAAATATGAGATTCTCTATAAGCAGTCATTCACATCATTGTTTGTTAAATGATAATACAACATGAAATTTAAAATATAAAAAATAATTTAAAATACCTTACTTTATTTTTCTGATACATTCATTGCACTAAGCTTTTCTTCAAAACAGTCTCTCTCTCTTGATCGAACTTTTCTATTTGTAAAATACATATAAAAGGTCTGGGTGACCGCCTAATCCAACAAGTCAAATCAACGAAAAGCCATGCAGTGGTACGTAATAAGCATGATATGAAGGGTGATAAAAGTCTGAAACATTTTATAGAATGGCAGAAACTGATGGATATCTCCAATGCTTTCCGACAGTTTTAGAGGAAACGCCTATTTCAATTTCAAAGATGGCAGAAGAAACAAAATAAGCGTACTCTTTCAAATATGAATGACAAATTGTTATAAAAAGCAAACTAAATAAATCCTTTACTTATTTTTTTATTTGTAAAATTATTCTTTATCGTAGATTCTTTTATTTACAACAAAATTCTATACAAACTGGTTCTTCGCCCAGTCATAACTTGTGCCGCCTCTATTTGGGGCGCAGCTGCCCCAACCCAAATGAAAAAAAAGTTCAGGTCACACAAAATAAAATCCTCAGGCTTATGATCAATGCTCCATGGAACGTTATAAATAATGTCCGCCTTAATTATTTAGTAAAATTCAGGGGTACAGTTTGTAGAAGGCCTTTTCTAAAATTTAGGAAGTATATCTTCATCATAACTATTAAACTTAATTTAAACACAAATAAAGAATTGCTTAATGAATTTAAAATGATTGACACTATTGAAGAGCGATAACGACATCAAAATAGAATTTATAGAAAATTCCATTACAAAATTATCAAGGAATGTTTTTACATCAATAGGAAACCATAACAACCAATTTTACCCACTCACACTCTAAATATTATGTAACAAAACGACAAACTGGTCACTATCCTTGAAGCCCTTTAAGTCTAAAAACTAATTGTTAATAACAATCCAATCAATTCAATATTTTAAAAACTTCTAATTGCTCTAGGTTGGGGGTATGACTAGTGGGCGCTCCTGGAGTTTCAGTTTAATACTATCAGCATTTTTCTAGCTTTCTCTTCATTTATTTCCCTCCCACCCCTTCTTTTTAACATGTGCTGTTGCTGTTTTGAGAAAATTACGTCAACAAAAATGCGTTGGCATAAAAGAAAGAATACATGGTGCTAGGTTTAAAAAATTGACATTATAACACATCATGATTATAATAATTACGTTTAGGTTGCTTAAGATATATTTACATTGCTAGGATATATTTAATTTAATATTTTATCGTCTGCTTTTATTTTAATATCCGAACAAAATGTTATTGTTGCTTTAATAATATATTGTTCATTTCACTTTAATAATTGATTAATTTAATAATTGTTCATTTAATTTAATAATTGATTTTTGAGGCAGAATCGTCTGTTTTTTATTCTTTTGGGTTGTTAATAATGACCCCGTTTTTGTGCTTCAGAAAGTTTTGTTTGTGAAAATAAAAATGCATTAAGAATTTGAAGAAAATATTTTCTTTTCTTGATAGTAATTGCTTCTGTGGAACTTGGGGCTCGGAAGTACGCTTACTTTACGATAATTAATATCCCTTTTGAGTAATTCTACTTTAACTTAATCGGGGGGGGGGAAACCCCGTTAGAACACGTATAATGATACCTGCTAAGCCAATTTCAATTTTTAAAAAATTTATTTCTGGCTTAGGCCTTTTATATTCGCTTTTCTTTTCGTTTCTTTCTTTCTTTTCTTTTTCTTTTCTTTTTTTTCACTTTGTTCCACAATTCTGAGCCTAAAGGATTTTCAGTTAGAACTGGTCAGCTATTTAATTTTTAAATAATTCATTTATGAAAATGCATTTAACTTTAGATTAACCTTCGTCGGAAATAATACAATTAATTAAAAATGCACATACCTCTTTGAAAATACCAATATATTGATTATAAGAAAATATTTTTAAAAATCATTCAGAACAAATTTTTTCTTTCTTCCAAATAATAACGTGTATTTTAACAATATAGCTTTATTTTTTAATATATATATATAACACATTGCATTCTTCAAACTTAAGATTGAAATCTCGATAATCGTTTACATTTTTACATCTAATTTATTAGTTAAATTCAGCTTCTGATGTTAGTATATTGATTTCATACTAATCTCAAATTTTAAGCTTTGAGATTCAAACAATTTAAGTGCAGCAGATTATGTACTATATTCCTATTTATTTTTTATTTTTATAAAATAGAAGTAAAGCTTACAAAAGTAGAAGGTAAAAATAATAGAGAAAAATTATGTAAAATAGAGTTCGGAATTTCATTTTAATGCCTTCCATCTGAAATTTAGATTTCTTCTGTACCATTCTGCCCATCTACTTTACCAGTAAAAAAAAAAAAAAAAAAGTCGATTTTAATATTGAGTACAAAATAAAAATATTTTTTCTTGTTTTTGAACAATTTTAATTATCAGATCGAGTAACAAAATATTATAATTGGTTTGTTTTTGTTAAATAGAGTCACATACTAGTACAGTCCGTAAAATCTGCCTAACACTGTCTCTAAAAAGTAAGCCGGGTTAAATGGATGAAAACATCGCACATCGTGCATAATTCTCCAAACTTCTACATCACACATATCCGAGCTTTGAAGTCAATTTGAATGTTAAAATAGGCGGCTTACACTGATTCACACAATTATCAATGGTGGAATAGTGAGTGATTTTTTTTTTAAATAAAAGTCACTTTGAGAAGCAACACAAAGGCTACTGGCCATGGACCTGGACTCGATCAAGTGTGACAAGAACGATATCTGTGCTGGGACCCTCCTTTACAAGCTTCAAAACCACATGAACCGAAGAACTAGGGATTTTGACAGGATCTATTGTGCATCAGTCCCGCTCGCTATTCGGTGGAGTCTTTAGTGACTAACCCCCAACTGAACGAAAGAAATAATGTCTCCATGTCGGCGACTATGACCACTAAGCTACGGCGATCTCCCTAAAACCGTTCTGTGTGGCCATCCATAAATCACTCTGTACATCATAAAATACTTTCACATCGAATTCGTGCGATTGTGGCGCCATCTGTCAATTGAAAATTCAAAATAAATTTTATTGTTGCTATCAATTACGTTATTCGCTTGGTTAATAGGGCGTCAGGTAGTCATATTAAATGTTTTATGTAATTATTCTGAAGAAAAAAAATAAGTAGTAACAAACAAAGAAACAGTTCCATGTAAATTTTTGTGAAGAACAGATTTAGCCACCCATGGTGCACTTTTTTTTATAATTATTATTAAATTACTCAATTAAATATAAGAATTAAAGTAAACTATGAAATATCGACAAAAGGACAATAGTAAACTTTTCCGATATTAAAATTAAAGGAAACGATACATTATTAATTGAAAATTATTAAGCTAAAAGTAATTAAAATTAGAGCAAAAGATAAATTATTAATTTGATTATTATATAAGCTATATGCAATTAAAATTAAAGCAAACGATAAATTATTAAATTGAATAGATTAAGCTAAATGTAATTAAAATTGAAGCAAACGATAATAAATTGTAAAGTGATTTGGTACGCTAAAACTGATCCAACTAAAACAATAGCCCTTCGGGTGGCTAAAAAAACTCGGTTCTCAACAATTTATGCTATTTTAATCAAAAAAAAAAAAAAAAAAACAATATAAAATTATGAAATACTTTTTTTTATAAACGGAGGTATGAATATCTTAATCATTAACGATTGACTGCTATATGAAATAATAAAAGGAATTTTAAAAATAATTCTCAAAACTTTTTTAAGAAACGTGAATGATTGCTCGCTTTTTCTGAAAATATAGCTTAATTTATCTGATTTATTGGAACAATAACTTAGAAGAAGAATATCAAAACCTTTTTAAAATATAAAGGATTTTACTTTCAAATGTTTAAATATAATTTTTAAATACGTAATTTTCAAATCTCTTTTTTTTTTCCCCTTCCTTTTTCAAATAAAACCGTTGCCTTAGAAAATAATCAGAGAAAGAAAGTAATGAATAATTGAACGAAGCGAATAAAAACTAATGCTAGATTGTTAACAAACATTAAAACAATTTAGGTTATATTTTTACATATGCAACCATTTTAGTACTTCGCTTAACCGTTATTAGGAAAGGTCTCAGAAAACTGATCTACTCCACGCTAATCAATGCCCCTGTTCTCAGATAGTAATTACTTAATGTTAATGCATCTCTATAATAATTTTACTGGTGCTCGCTAATCTCAAGTAAATTTCTTAACCTATCATTTTTAATTTTTAACTCCCAGGCAAGAGTGAAAACCAAAGTTCACCTTCATCCATTTACCCTATAATTTCTGAGGTACATAACCCTCACGTGCTTTAAGCCCGAGAGGGTTATGCACCTCAATAACAAATACCCCCCCCCTCCATGCACCTGAAAATGCGTTTCACCCCCTCCCCTTCCTTCGCTTCTGAAAGGTGACACACGAAGAATTACTAGTTACAATCAATCAGAATGGATTTTTGGGTCTTGTCTGATCACGAATGCAACTTGATCGGTCGAAGAGATACGATTATTTAAAGAGATTAAGAGAATTGTGATTTATAGTTTTGCGACGGAAAAAGACGCTTCAATGTACCATTAGCAGGAAATATCAAGAATCTGAGCGTTTGAGAGAGGTATGTACCCGAAAATCCCACCAATAGGAAAAAAATTTTGTTCCTCTTTTTAGAATTGGGGATTTTTACTGTACGCTATAGATGCATAAGAATTAAGAACTTTGGATAAGTGGAACGCTAATATGATTTTGTTTAATTTTTTCCTTCGGTTAGGAAAATTATATAAAATAATTGATAGATTTTTTTTTTTTTTTTTTTGCTTCGCTACAAAAATTTGAAGACCAAAAAGTGTCCTTCTCGAATTCATTATTTCCGAATCGAGATTTTCCAGAATCACACCGCAAATTTAAAGCAAAGAAGAAAAAATCCTGTTTTGTTTCCATTGAAATATATAATATTTATCAAAGTTGTTAAATTTAGAGTTGAGTCTACATTTTCTAAAGTACTATTATCAAGTAGCTAAAGAGAATGTGAAAGCAATGCAAAAATATAAGCAATTGCCGTAAATAATGTGAATGTACAGATAAAAAAAATAGCTACAATATAAGTATTAGTATTTAATATTTAAATGTACATTATTTACATTAATTGCAATTTTTAACAGGTCAATTGAAAAGTCCCTGGCCTACCATAGTAAAACACATTTTTTTTGGCAAAATTAGTTTTTTTTATTCAACATAATTCCCTTCAAGGGTGATACACTGATTATAGCGACCCTCCAACTTTTCGATACCATTTTTGAAGTACGATTTGTCCTTTGCTTCAAAATAGACCTCGGTTTCGGCAATCCCCTCTTCATTCGACGAAAATTTCTTCCCAGCGAGCATTCTTTTGAGATCTGAGAACAGGAAATAGTCGCTGGGGGCCAGATCTGGAGAATACGGTGGATGAGGAAGCCATTCGAAGCCCAATTCATGGATTTTTGCCATCGTTTTCACTGACTTGTGACACGATGCATTGTCTTGGTGAAGCAGCACTTTCTTTTTCTTCAAATGCGGCCGTTTTCCGGCGATTTCCTCCTTCAAACGGTCCAATAACGCTATGTAATAGTCGCTGTTGATGGTCCTTCCTTTTTCAAGGTAGTCAATGAAAATTATTCCATGCGCATCCCAAAATACAGACGCCATAACCTTGCCAGACGACTGTTGCGTTTTCCCACGCATTGGAGCGGGTTCATCGTGTGCAGTCCACTCGTATGACTGTCGATTGGACTTCGGAGTGAAATGATGGAGCCATGTTTCATCCATTGTCACATATCGACGCAAAAACTCCGGTTTATTACGCTTGATCATCTTCAAACACTGCTCCGATTCATCAACTCGTCGTTGTTTTTGGTCAAAAGTGAGCTCGCGTGGCACCCACTTTGCACAGAGCTTTCTCATACCCAAATATTCGAGAATGATAGGATGTACACGTTCAGTTGATATCTTTAGAGTGTCTGATATTTCATTCAATTTCAATTTACGGTCATTCAAAATCATTTTGTGGATTTTTTTAATGTTTTCGTCGGTAACAACCTCTTTTGGGCGTCCACTGCATTCACCGTCTTCAGGGCTCATTTCACCACGTGTAAACTTGGCACACCAATCCTTGATGGTTGATTTTCCCGGGGCAGTATCCGGAAACTCTGCATCAAGCCAAGTTTTTGCTGCAACTGTATTTTTTCCCTTCAAAAAGCAATATTTTATCAACACGCGAAATTCCTTTTTATCCATTTTTTTCATAACAAAAGTTGCTTCACTCAAAATGCTATAATTCACAAACTAATGATCCGACAGCTGTCAAATTTATACACGCATCTTTTGAGGGTTAGGGAGAACTAAAAAACATATGGATTTAATTCTTGTAGCGCCATCTATGTGTGAGGCCGGGGACTTTTCAATTGACCTGTTATGTTTTCCTTTTTAGCTTGTTATCCTTTATAACAATTGCTTTGATTCAAAGGATGAAATAAACTTCTTGTTACTCGTACCAGCATATTTTATTACACTTAAATCATTTTTTTGGAATAAAAACCTTTTTGACTGCAACCAAACTAAAGTAAATGCATTTGAAATAAACAATTAGCTTAGATAAGTTATTTTTGTAGGGTTGGGTAAAGTTACATTTTTATTAGCAAAGACAGTGATTCTAATTACTAAAATACTCAAGAAAGATCAAAATGGTCCAACAGAATTGAAAATATGCATATCGGCAAAACGATTCAAAATAAAAATTAAAAAAAAAAAAAAAGTTAAAAAAGCATTTCCTAATAAGCCTTTCCGGTTCTTGTCCCCGAAGTCCATTTTTAGTAATTTTCGGAAGAAAAATTTTATATATTTTGACCAGTGATTTAAACCATTGTACTTACTCTATATAATTTTAAATACTTTTCAAGCAAAAACTAATGACAAAAGAAAATTCTCTGAAAATCGATTAATAAAAATTTTTTCCCATATGATGCGGACTTTTCTTTGAAAACATTGTATAAATATAAAATAGATATTTATTTTAATCATCTCAAAAATTTCACAACACTGATTGCTTATTTTCATTACCATAAGCTTCCTAAGCGAAATACTTAGTTTTAAACACACTTGTCATCCTTAACAGCATAAATAAAACAATAGAATCACTGTTTTCTCCTGTATTGCAGAGCAATAAAATTCCTATCAACATTAGCATGCCTATTTATGTTCCGTCAGCCGTCCATATACTTATTACAACAAATCACTACGCAGAGCTATATATATCTTTCTTTAAGAAACCTATATTCGTAAGTTACAAATTTTACTTACCCTAGTTGGCATTTCAATTAAATCTAATAAGAAATAACATAAAAAAATTCTGTTCCTAGCTATAAGGAGTTATATTTTGCAAAATATTTTTGTGCAAATGTCTTCCCTGTAAAAAAAAGTATTTTACAAATCCGATCCAAAATGCCGCTTTTGAAATTTGCCACCCCCAGACAAGAATCCGATTTGTTCGGTTTTGGGTTGCTCATTGTAGTGAATTTCAATTTTGGCATGCTTGAAAATATTGGGGAGATTGAGGGTTACATAAATATTTTTCAAGTTAGAGGACATTTCTTGTTAAGAACATCCACAAAAGCCGAAAATCAGGGAGGGATTCGAACCGGTCATTATTTGCCATTTGAATAAGAAAAACCAACGAGTCACAATGCAACTCGCTCCTGCCTAAACTTTTTTCCTTATTCCCAACCCCTCTAAAATAGTACAAAGCCTTGAAATCCTCATAGACATAATCTCGCGCCCCTTCGATAATCGTTCCAAGTGCCAGTGTATAACAAATGTGCGAAAAACAGCTGGACATTGGACTGTGGCAAAAAGTTCCAGCCTTCTTTGAAAAAGAGGGTTGTCCTTCAGAAGGTCAGAGACATCAGTGTCCATCCTTTCTCAAAAAGGGGGGTTGTCCTTCAGAAGGTCAGAGTCATCAGTGTCCATCCTTTCTCAAAAAGGGGGTTGTCCTTCTGAAGGTTAAAGACATCCTTAGAGAATGCATCCAAGACATTTGTGTGTTGATGTACTACAATTTCGAATTTTTAAATCGAGCTAGTCGGCGGTTAGACCTGTCATCTTCCCTGTAGTATCCGGATTCGACGATTCTGCAAAATCATTTTCTGTAAACGCAGAAGAATAAATAGATTCAGTAAGTAGCTATATTACATTTTTGAGCACATGTTTCTATTTTACTGAAGCCATAAATTAAGAATTTCTTTTCATCTACGAGATTTTTCGGAAAATTGTTATTTGTATTATTTTTATTATTCCATTTAGCATTTTTAGGTTTTTTTTTTCAGTGAAAAAAGGTATTTATTTATGTGCCTTGGGATTGCCAAGACCTCAGCCATTTCCCCCCTTAATTTGATTCATTTCTTAATAAACGATAATTGTATGGAGAATGAATTAGAATTAATTACATTATCGAATACCATGCGACTAATTCATAGTTAACAATGTCAGTAAAATATATAATAAGATTCGTAATGAGACAAAATGATCAAGTAGGATTTTCACCATTTATCATTCTTTGACGAGAACGCATGGGGTTATACATTATGCGGACATTTCAAATATTTCCCATCAGATTTCCTTTTAAAATAAAAATTTTAACATTCATTTATGTGTGTTCCCTTAAATTTCATCCCCCCCTTTAAAAAATGCAAATAACCCTTAAATCAGTGGTTCCCAAACTTTCTCAACTCGCGACGTCCTTTTTGAACTAAGGATTTTCCACAGCATCCTATCTAAAGTTAAAGCATAGCTAATCATGTAACAGATAAAAATCAATAAAACACGTATACCACTAGAAGAAAATTGTACCCTAGATATTATTCATAAAGTTTCAATTAAGGATAAGAGTTGAGAGAGAAAAAAAATTACATACGCCTCTAAAAATCATTTTGATAAAATTTGCAATTTTTGTTAGTTATTTTATTAAAAAAAAGTAGATTTATAATTAGGATATTAAAAAAATAACAATAATTAAATGTAGTTATTTTTATTTCAAGTTAAGGTTTGATCAGTAATTAATTTCACCATCTGAAAAAAAAACTAATTTTAAATCATTAACTCTGAATTTAAAATTTTATTCTATATTAATATTAACTGAGATATACTGAAAGATTGAATTCAAGTCTTGAGCGAACCATTTTGAATAAATAAAAATAAATAAATAAAACAAACTGAAAATGTATTTTTCATTTTACATATAATCAAGAAACGAGAAAAATAAGTATGAAGTAAGTCCTAGTCATCAAATTACATGTATTGTTTTGTGTCCTTTGAAAATCTGTTGCGATTATGCTGCCATCTATATTTGAAAGTCACAACAAGATTATTGTGTTAAATTGTATTGAATAAATTTTCTGTTCATTATTTAAATGTTTTTGCCATAAGAATTCGAAGAAAATTTATCCCTTTATTGTGTGTGAATTTAACTATTTTATTTATTTTTCAACAGTAACCGTCAATGGTCATCAGAAATTACTGAAGTGCAAAGTATTTTGTCATATTCATTTATGTACTTCAAATCGAAATAAGGATTAACTTCTAAAATATCTGTACTTGTTTTACATCCAGGAAAAAACAAAATCAAACTAATTTTCATAAAAGTGTTTCATGTTAATAAAATATTGCTTACCTATACTTTATCTAACTAAAAAATTTTTTTTTTTTTTTTTTTTTTTTTAAAAAATTTTTTTTAAAAATAATTTTTTTAAAAAATTAATTTTTTTTTTTTTTTTTTTTTTTTTCAAAAAGTTTATTCTAAACATATATTTTAAATAGTTGGAAAATTCCTTTTGTATGAATGTCAATAACAGAAATTATATGAATAACACTTTCAAAATTATACTTAAAAATAATTCAAAGTGCCATGTTTGGAAGAAATCATAAGAAAAATAATTATTGTTTGATTTATCTGGAAAACTAGGAATCTGGATAAAAGAAAGACATAATGTTTTAAATATAATCGATTAAACCTTGCTTTAAGAAAGATTACTATAATTAAATGGGTGACTGGAATAAGATTCCAAAAATACGGTGAAACAAACATTTGACTAATCTTTGCGCAATATATCCGTTGAGCGCAAATAAATCAATATTATCTCACTTATAGATGACTGCCTTAGTATAGATACTAATTAGGGTCTTAAGTTAGTTTCCCTTTTTTTTCGTAAGCTATATCCCAATAGCTCTTCAGATAATGGCATGTGATGCTTTAAAAACCTTTTGCCTTCTGTGATAAAAAGTAATAAAATAAACAAATTTTATAAGATTAATGACAGACTTTAAAGTCGAAAAAGAAAAAAAAAAAAAAAAAAGAATAAACATACTTATTGACACATAACTGGAAACTATGTGGTCAGAAATCGTTTTTTAAATAGTAATATTTCATCCAGAAATTTTGAAATTGTAAATTCCTAGCTAAAAGTACTTTTTCATTTAACATAAATATTCAACAGTTTCGAATTGCTCTTTACATTCGCGAATTATAACAGAATAAAATTAGTCCTTTTTTTTTCAAAATATGATTCAATTTTAGCGGTTTCAGAAAAAAAAAATGAGATTCTGTTTCGACAGAAAAAAAAAACACTAAAACATTCCGAATCCTTGTCCCGAAGCGATCACAAAAAGAAACAATGTTTCTTTTGAGATCATTAAGAGCGTTAAAAAAATTCTGATCAGGTATTCTCTTCTCTGCATTGAGCAAATCACTTCCACTTGTGCGCAGGCAGTGAACCGAATCAGAAACGGGGAGGTAAGCTAACAAGAACTGGCGGGAAAAACCATCTTCGGATCGATTTCTCTCCGCTTGCTTACCAGCCCCCACGTGGAATGTCCCTCGGCGTTCGTGAATCGATCGAACTCGGGCCTTTTTGAGATCCAGCAGCTGTTCTGCTTTCCGAAGATCACAATTTCGCTTGCATTCGGTAGCTCTCGCGCTTTCTCGTCACTCTTTCAACCTGATATTTTAGAAGTTCGATTGATGTGGCATTTTTATGTATGTATTCATGGCAATACATTTTGGAATAATGTATATTTACAATATAGAAAATCGAAACTTAATAAATCACACACAATGTTCCAAAATTTAATTAAAATTAATTCACTTTTATAAATGATTTGCTCTTTTTTGAACATGGCATGATGCGAGCTAGGTTTAACATTCATCGTAAATATTTTTTTTAACTAAATTTTTACAATCTGTTTCTATTATCTGAACATTCAATACGTGTGTTAGTAAGAACTAATTCAAAGTAGGAAATATCATGTATAAGTACATTAAGATATTAAAACTTTGTAAGGATTGCCTCACGGAGGATGAAGGATGCAATGCTTTCACTTAGGTAGATAATTTGAAGAGAAGGTTTAAAAATTCAGACGAAGAAGGATTTATAAAAATCTAAGAATGATATTTGAGGAAATTTACCTCTTTTTAAGTAAAAACTCTGAATAAATGCAGACAAATTAAATAGCTTTCATCGAGTACTATGTATAAAGTATGCAATATTAGTGATGTAGTGTGCTCGTTATAAGTTCGGAAATAGGCTACATGGTTAGTAATTTTTTATCCGCCCCCCAACTAAATTAGTTTGTGTTATTTAGTTTTAAACACAGACATAAACTCATCTTTCATATAAGTCTTTCGCATTCTTCATTTAATTTTTAATTTAACTTATCCTATTTAGTATTTTATACCATTTAGTTTAATATAATACCTCAGAAAATAAACGCTTTCTTGAAGTGGAGAAAAAAGTTCCGAATTAAGTAAATTTGAACGAATTGTCTCCATTTAAAAGAAATTGGGCGGATCTAAAATTAAATGCTAGAGATAGAAAGAATTTAAATGCTTTGCTAACATTGATGTCCATTTCATTACTTATATTTTATCAAATATTTTTAGCTGAATACGTTAAAAACTTTTATTTTTAAATTCAAACCGACTTTTAAATATAATTTTGATTTTTTTTTTTTTTAAAAAAAACAGTTTTAAGAATTAAATTATTCGAAAGGTCGAAACGTTATTGGGGGGGGATGTTTTTTCCCCATAGCACTCCTTATACTAGATCATTTCCTAAAAATGTCTTTTCGGTTTCAACAACCCTTACACAACAAGTTTTATAATAGTCATTATCAGTACTAAGACAATTGGAGAAAAAAATTTTAAAAAAATAATGCCACAAATAATTTATTTAAAAATATCGATACAGAGTTTTCTTCTAAGCTATTAGAATGAAATCCGTATGTATTCCATTTCAAATCATTTTTGCGCGCCTGAAAGGAAGCGATTATCTTGCGCATGAACTGACGAAACCGCTTTTCCTTGACCTTAGCATGTACAAGCGGAAGAGAACGGTGCCTCTGTCAGCTGATTCTTGGACTTCAGTGTAAACTGAAGATGACGTCACCCTCTATCTCCACGTGGGGGGTGTAGGATCACCCCAAGCGTAGGAGGAGTAGAAGGACGGGTGGATACGCCCTTTAGTTAGCCAGAAAGAGGATACCCGCCCCCTCTTACCCCGACACCTACAATAGGGGTGGGGGGCTGGCAAGGAATCCAGTTCAATAATCTGCCGGGCGTGTCTCCCCAAGAATGAGCGCAAACGACATTTTCGGTTTTCATTTTCGTTTGCTGATGCCGCGGCAATAATCGTCTGAGCAATCATTTTGACTGTGTACAATCTCTGGTTATAACGAGTAAAAAACGAATTATATATATTTTTTTTAAGTTGCATATTGTTTTGTAAACTTGTACGTTTAAGTAGGTTAATCAATTTTCATATCGAAGATTTAAGTTTCTATCCGAGGCTTTAAATTTTGTCATTGTGCCTTGATAGTTTAATTAATTATGACTGTTATTAGATGTAAATGAAAAATGAAAGAAAATGTTAAAAATTTCGGTTTTCATTTTAGTTCAGTATTTGAAAAAGAAAAAATAAATTAAACGAGTTGTTGATTTTCCAAAGGGTGCCACTGAAATCACCAGAACGTCAGCAACAGGTATTTTGAGGAAGAAAATAAAATTTTAAGCAGTATTTTTATTTCGCAACATTTCAAAATTCGAACGATTTCGAAATATACAAATAAAAATAAAAAATGCAAAACAGTTTCGAAGAAATTTTGAAACACCCTGAGATTCAAAACTTTCCAATTTAAAATCAGATAATAACACAGTTATTAACATTCATTAAAATGAGTTAATCCTTTTTGAATCAAAAGTTTATTTTTAAAGAAAAAATCGAATTAAGATTTAGTTTGTTGAAAAGTTTCAAAACTGTTTAATGGGAGAAAAAAAAATTGCAACGTATTCAGTGGGTACGCGGATCTCTAACTAATTTTCAGTTCTTGTTGATTTAATCGCATGAAACATCAAGCAAGTAAGAAATGTGAGTTTTAACCTTCGAAAATTTAAATAACAATGTCACAAAGACTATCTATTGTATGTCAGAAAATTTGTGTTCGTGGAAAAATAAATATAAAAATTACTGACGTCTGAATTAATTCTGATTAGCACTTCAGCATATTTAACACACACACACACACACATACATACATATATGTGTATATATATGTGTGTATATGCGTTGAAATGATATATTCAATCCACCCTCATTCATTTTATTGAATTTCTTCCACTTTTAAATATGCAAATTTCCTCTTTGTTTTCGCGCATGTTATAATATATCACGATCCACTTTTTATCACAAGTAAAATTATTTCGGGACACCCTCAAGCAACCTCCCCCCCCCAATCCAAACTCCGGGGTAAAAGCGATTTTAAAATTATGAGAGAGAGGTAACAAATATCAGAGATTTTTACATTATAAAATGGAT